>CAIGQS010000147.1:67500-132834 GCA_903798195.1 Danio kyathit
GTATAAATAATAATAAAAAAAAAATATAATATTTAATAATATCCTTTATCTGTTAATCTTTAATAAATAATCTTATCCTGCAATGTGACTATTGCAGTTGCACACATTGCGATATCAATGCCCAAACGATTGTTCAGCCCTATTTTACATTCTGACAAAATATGTTTTAAGGTGAGGGTGGTTACATGTTGGTGGTGCATCCTTCTTCATTATATATAAACGTGTCAACCTAGAGTGACAAATTCAGCATCTGAATATATCGCATATACGGTTTAGTAGGGCTGGGCGATATGGCAAAAAAAAAAAAATCTCGATTTTTTCATAAAGTTTGACCGATTCACGATTTCGATTTCGATTTTTTTATTTATTTTTTTATAAATTTTTTTTACTGTGTAACTACCTTACCAGCTTACCTTGTTCATTTAAATTTAAATAAATGCCGAAACTAGTTTTTTTCATGCTCACTTGTAAAAGAAAAGCAACCGTGTGACTAAACGTGGTTATGGCACTCTCTCATATAGGGATGCTAAACATAGCTACAATAGAAGTCACAGCAGGTCATATGTTGTGCAGCTTTGGGCAAATTTTATTTGGAGATAAAATGACCAAAATTTAACGTGAAGATTGAAAAGGATTGGAGGGGAAATAAATATTTCAAATCTCTGTACATAACAGAAAAATAAACAATGATAATGCAACAATAGTTTATCTGTATTAGTGGCATGGCAGAAATATATATTTAGACAGGCCTTGTCAAAGTGAGCGGGCACTTTAACTAATAAAAAATATAGCACTTAAATTATTTCACAACAATCAATAAAATAACAGCGGATTTATATCAAAAGTTGGTAATGATATAAAATATACTACATTTTGATGGTAAAATATAACCATTTAAATGATTTCAGTATTCAAACATTAAATAACGAATGCATCAAGTTAAATATAAAAAAACGAATGAAACAACACATAGCATATCAGGATATAAAGGACTATATTTAGCAGAATGCTGCTCTTTTTATCTTTGTAATTTTATAGTTTTATTTTTGTTATTTTAATTATTTTTTGTCTTGATAAATAACTAACGAGCTATAGACAAATATCTGCTTGACGTTTTAGAAAATATTTGTGCGTAGCTCCCCCACCCAGTATATATTAAAGATTACCGTATCTATCTATATTTAAATGTCTATGTCTATATTTAATATATCTATCTATATTACATATCTATCTATATTTAAATGTCTATCTTATATTTAACTGAATCCTATAATGGCCTATAGCTGAAATGTTGAAAATTGCTCTATTTTTATAAAACATTTGTCGATACGTATTGATATTTTTTTGCAGTACAAACTACCGACATTTAAGAAGCCATATTTATTTTATTCATTCATTCATTTTACTTGTTTATTGATGCATATATGGGTTATGATTTAATTCATACAGTACCTTGCACAGCTACTGTGCCACTCCGTAATTCAAGCAAAAGTCCAAATTAAAGAAAGATTTGACTTTCTGCGGTTTCGGAATCGCCCGAATCCAGGCACAGTAGATGCTATTCTGTTTTTGCACAGTGTTAAGAAAAGCGCCTAGTACACACAACATAGCTGCTGTTTAGGCTGTTTTTGTTCTCTTTTTCCTGTATATGTAAAAGCTGAATCTGCTGTTAATAACGAACGATCCACTGTGACCTAAGTTGCAGGAGAGGGGAAATAGTGTGGCCGCTTTAGGACTGCTTTTACGGGAGTTGTTCGACACGCATGCTGTGTGATGTGAGCTCTCGCTGTGTGCTGTGCGTGCGGTGAATTAGAGGGAGAAAGTTTTATCCGGTTTTGTTTTATGTTTACTTCAGTAATTCCACCCGGGAGCTGTTTTGCACTGTGAAACTGAAAACACTGAAATAAGTAAAAGAAGGGCATGCATCGAGTACTTTTGTCCGTCTCATCATTTGCTCAAACATGAATTAACGAGCTGTTACTCTGCCGCCGGACATTGCGGAGAAAGTTACACCTATCATCATGCTTAAAACAAAGAATTAGAATTATTAAGGTGGCGATCGGGTGCGGATATATATATCAGATAAAATAATATGTGCGGGCGGGTTGGATGATTAGAATGAAGGAGTGGACCTCCGCCTGTCGAGCCTTCTCTCCTCTCCTCGCGCGCGCGCGTCTCGCAGCTCGCGCGGGAGAGACAGGCCGCGACGTCAACACACAGAATCAGCACAATTCAGCACGGTTGTCTAACAGTTTAGAACGGTTTGGCACGATAGTGGAAAAGCAGCTTTAATATTTTTATTAAAAAAATCGCGATTTCTCGATTTTATAAAAAATAAAATCGTCTTAAAACGTAAATTCGAATTAATCGAAAAAAAACGAAAAAAATCGCCCAGCCCTACGGTTTAGTCATGCCTGGTCTCAAAAAATTCTTAATTTGAAAAGTGTCTTTCATTTATACTCAGGTTGATCTTTTGCAGTTTTCAAAGTCAGTTATAAGTTTGATTTCTTGTTATCAGATCATTCAAGCTAAACAAATCCCTCTATCATTCATTAGCCTTAATCACAGCAGTGTATGGTCAGTTGCATGTTAGTATCTCCACCATATATAAACCAAAGAGTGCTGACACACAAGCATCTCACCCAATTGCTTTGCTTCAAGTTGGGAAGATGGCTTAGCAGCAGCCCGGGCGCTCTGCACCGGATGCTCACGCAGGCCCCAGTGAGTTGGCATAGTGTACAAAGCATCCCAGCGAGCTGCAAGAATGCAGACAAAGAGTCCATTGTGTGCTTGAGTGAACCCCAGGCTCAGGACTCACATTGTTCAGCTGAGGTTTTCCAGGCTGCTAGGCCAACATACAGCCTTTGGAGGCGCAGTTACATTCCTCAGTCTGCTTCCAGCAAGCAGCACAAAAAGGAACACGAGATTTGATTACTTGCTCTAAACCCAAATCCATCACCTTCTCTCAGTAGGTAATATTTGTTATTTGCAATTGTTATTACCATTTGAGTCAGTGGGATGTTTGCAAAGGTAACCAAAGCGCTGCACGATTTTGTGGCAAAGCTTCATATCTGTTAATCATTTATTTTTGAAGTTCTTTAGCATTTTCTTTTTGTATTTTACACAAAAAACAAAGCAATCTTGCAGCATCTCTTTGAGTCACTAAGATCCAAAAAATTGGAACCATTTTCCAAATTAAGTGAGAGTCCCCTAGTATCCATGTTTTGAAAAACAAGTTAGGACATCTTCTTAAAGTTGTGTTCGAACATAATAGTGTTTAACGTTTGTGTATTTCATGTATATGCACTGCTTCCCACAGGTTTGAAATATACTTGGGGTGGTAGCCGGATTGAAACAATTTACCCACATCACAAATAGTTAACTATATGCGACAAACAAAACACAATTTATTTTTAACAATAATTCTATTTATTTTGACACTGTTATTCACCGTTTCTTGTCAATAGGTTAAAGTAAAAAAAGAAATCCACTATTTATCTTACTTTTATGCTATTCAAGAGCCATGTGCACCCACTGACAGGTAAAATCTGCTTTTCTCTCTTTCAAGTTCAAAGCAAACTTGAATATCAAAGCATTTTAGATACAGTATGAACAGTTCAAGTCAGAATTGTAAATGTAATATAGCCTAATGGCATCATCAAATTATTAAAATATACAGCAAATGCTAAATAAATGACAGACAATATCTCTATAAATTATAATACTTACAAGATTAAAATGTGTAGATCATTTAACTAAGTAAAATAAGTAAAAAAGGTAATGCAAAAACGCATACAATTAAGAGAAGCGCTGTCGCTCAGCACAGTGGAGATTTCTTTAGGTATATCATTTTAGTCATTCAGGATGCAGTTACACACAGTCAAATATTTTGCAGAACAGATCAGCCACTTTTGACGCTCATAAATATTCATAAAATTCCTCATGCTGCAGGTATTAGGAGGTTTGCTGAAGGTGCAGCAGTTGTGCTGTGAGGGGTTTGTGCCTTTAATAAACTACGACAGTTTGCATTCATTGAACAGTAAGAATAATTAATGAATCCATATGAAACAGTCCCTTAAAAGTGACATCTCGTCTTCAGTTTCAGGCTCAGGCACGCTTTGCACTTACACTACAAGCGTACTGCACCAAAGCCCAAGTGAACTGCGCTCTGGCACACCTCTTCCAACCGGGCCAGGGCTGGCCAACTGTACCGTGCCGGAGCCCGATTCAGAGCACTCACACTTCTCAAACAAACCGGGAAACACGCCTGGACACCGTTCGGATAGCATAGCGTGAGTGCACCCTTAGAAACCCCAGCCAGATTATTTTTTTAAAGTGCCAAAAAGGCGAGTCTCTGTGTGTCTGCAGAGCACGTGAGACTGTCTGTGGGAGTATTGACAGGTCTCACACACACAGAACGAAAGGAGAGAGGATTTTCCACTACTTAAATCGATTGCGAATGTTTGGTTATATTAGGCGGATACAAAATGGTGTAAAAGGATGATAATAACAGTATAATGGTTGAAAAAAAAAAAAGTGTCACTAAATATACTTGGGCGGTCGTTAATATACCTGGGTGGCCCGTCCAAGTAAAGTCTATGGCTGTTTTTCAATTCCAAGAACGCACAGAACGGACTTGCGTTCTCGTGGAGAGTGGTCTGCCATGTTACCTCGGAAGAATGAACTCGGGAGACCGCGAGACCAGAGAACACATCCTGTGAGAAATAAGATGCTGTGTTCTTTCTGATGGTCACATGACCTTCACGTATGTTTAACGTAAAATTATTTAAACATTACAGCATTCATACAATGATTTTTTTTCCCCCCCCTTTTCAATATATTGACCTTATTCTTCAATGCGGAAGTGCACTTGTTTCTGCGATTGTTTTAGAACTTCTAATTCAGCTGGGAGAAATGGGAGAAATGACTAGAAATAATTAACAGCAGAAAACGGTCAAACTACTTGTTCTACAAACAAGTGTGTCCATGACTATACAAACAAAGCAGCAAAATATAATAAGAAAATATCAGTTTGCAACATCAAGGAGCGTAACAAGCTGTTTTTGAGGTCTAAAAATTAATGGAAGTGAATGAGACTGGAAGTCTCAAGCCAAACAATATTCAAATGGCTGCACCTGCATGTACATGAAGAATAAAGTCAATAAAACATGCACAAAAACCTTACAAATATACTTTACTTTGCACAATACAAATAAAACAGATTTTAATATGAATTTCAGCAAATAAACACCCTTAATGTGTTTAAGATTTTCATGGTAATGTTTCCTTTCACCATCTCATTTAGGGAAACTCCTGAGATAATTAAGCTATATCTCTGAAATTTAATACTAAATCTATACAAAATGCTGCGCTTCCCACCTCCTTTATTCAGTCGCAATGACTTCTGGGACTTCTCAAGTTCCGTGCTTAAGTCTGCATCGACGCATCCTCGATATCAAGAACACATCCGGGAACTTTCACGCGTCCTCCGTTCTTGCGGTCTCGAGTTTTGAAACTGAACTTTGACGGTTGAGGAAGATGTTACACGAGAACACAAGAATGCATATTGAGAAACAGCCCACGTGTGGGAGGCACTAATATGCATGTATGCACACATATTTACATATTGTATTTACTTTTATGTTCTTATACTCGTTTTGTGTTTATTTTGTTTCCAGTTTTTGTTTATATTTGTTTGTATTTGCTTACATCATTTAAAGATTTAATTACCTTATGTTGTTTTTAATATTTGGTTATGGTTGTGAAGCACTTTGTTTGCATTTATGTAGGAAAAGTGCTATACAAATAAAATGATGATGATTATTATTATTATATACCTAGCTGATGTTTCCAAGTATGATTCAACACCTGTAAAGTACCATTACAATTCATATCACAGCATCACTTTTTGAACTGAAACACAGTACATCACCAGCACTAAAAGGTTGCAGATAAAAAAATAAATAAAAACCTTTATCAATTTACTATCACCATTAAAATGCGCTCAAAACATTTTTAAAGGAACAGTTCAACCAAAAATGAAGATTGTCACCATTTACTCTCACTTCGCTTGTTACAAATAGGGTTTCTTTCTACTGTTGAATACAAAGCAATATATTACTGGAAAGCACTGAAATCTATAGTTGACTTTGATATCAATATTGCTCATAATATATTGTTTTTGGTTCGTAAAATACATAAAACCACTTGAGTGGGAAAAAAAATGGTGAGAATGGTGGTCTTTATTGGGTGAACGACGCCTTTAAAAAGTGTCAATAAATTAGTCAACCCCACAAACAAGCTGGTTGACACAGTCGTAATGTGTGCTCTTCCTGATTTGTGACACTGGGCTTTTCTGTGTAGGCTTGGCTCAATAGTGAGAGAACATACATGTCAAGGCAGGAAATTAAGTGAACTTGAATCCTCCACCTCCATGCTGGGCAGTGAAACAGCGATTCAGCATTTATGGGTATCCGGGGCGACTGCTTGAAAGGCTTTTCCTTGGAGATGCACCAGATGGTCATTGCATGTTTGTGCAGTGTACGAACTGTAAATATATTCATGTCCCTTCTTTCTCAGCAGCATAGTACTAGTCTATACAATGGGTTTGTTGTCTTTCGTCTGTCTAGAAAGGTGCAGTGGGTGGCTTTCTGCACTTTGGGGCTTAATATGTGTGAACAGGAGTTCTTAAAAACAAAACATCAAGTTAAAGTAAAAAAATAATAATAAAAGTTATATGCATTTTTAAAATATATTTTTATAATGATATGATATATTATATTTATCAAAGATTGTTCACTTTTTTTGAGGATCAGTCAGTTTTGTGTCAATATTCTGAAAAAAAGAAAATTATTATTCAATATTACTCAATATTAATTGAGTAATCCACGTATGAAGAACGGACCCCAGTTCATCTTCTATATTTGGAGGACTGTTTACTCTTGATTAGGGATGCTCAAAATGACCGATTAACCATTAACCGAAAGGGTGCGTTTGTAACCGATTAATGGTATCAGTTAAACGATTAAAAATATTTTTTTATTTATTTTTAAAGTTTGGCTGCATAAGGGGCCGATCACAGCGAATGCGCTTCTTGCGTTAAGAAGGGCATTTTTTGAATGGTTTACTAATGGCAGTGAGTGTTTTGCGCGCTGCTTATGTGCCCTGCACACCTCACATTATGCTGTTGCGCGATGTGTGCTCGCGGTTGAAATAAAACTCAACCCTGAGCGGGGAAAAAAAGCATTACGTCAGTCGCGTCTTTTTCATTCTTTAATCAAATGAAAGCAGAGCAGGGTTTCTGTTGAAGTGCCTGCAGTGTTTGTGTTGTCAGGATGACGGATAACTTTTAATGATGGAGGAGAGACTTGTGGTCGCAGTTTCAAGTTATCCAGAGCTGTATGATTTACAAATCAAGAATATCACAATGTTATTAACTACTACGATTATAACATGGACAGCAACACTCACGCACAATAGACCAGCTGATTCAGTCGTTTCCTATAGTGACATAAAAAAAAAAAAATTAGCACAGCGCTTCTTTTTTTTCTTGTCAACATAAAAGGCAGTGAGGTGCGCCTCACGTTTTTGGAATGGAAAAGCGTGATCTGCCCCTGATGTGCAAAAAATATTTGTTAACTTGGGGGATGGTAACACATACAACCACACGTGCCTAGAGACGTATTTTGTCAAAAAAGCAAAATGCAAGAAGGATATTTCTGGTCACAGTTTGACAGAGATGAGTTGACATAAACCAGCGCTGATGCTGATCGCCTCTGTGCTGCCTGGATATTTAAAATATTTAATGTGTCACAAAATAGACACGTACATTTTTTTTATTATTAAATAATCTTTTAATATTTCTCTGTTAACGGTTAATATTCGGTTAACGAGCTGCGGTTGCCGGTTGGTAAATTAAACCAAAATGAGCATCCCTACTCTTGATTATGAAGCTCCAATTTTTCAGTCAGAACTAGTGAATATTCATCATTTCCTGTATGACAGATCTAAGGGAATCTTGAGAACAACATTGAAACTGTGGCAGCTATACAGGAAAAAAAAAAACAAAGCAAAAATCATGTCAGATAAAGATCTTCTAGCAAACCATGAATTGTTTCCTTGCCAAACCTCAAACAGGCCATTAGTAATCTACAGTGACCAGCCCAGAGACACCACTGATGTTTATCAAACCAGAAGAACAAAACACCTCTGCCACAGTATGCAGCCAACTTATTACTACAACCAGGAACTTCTAATATATGAAGCCAGACATACAAACATGCAATCTCTGGATACAAGTCCACAACACAAGTCTCTAAATATAATATCCTTAAACAGACATATTTTAGCCTTTGATATAAGCTGACCACAAATGTGAATAAGGCTTAAATAATTACAATACATGTTTTCTTTGCAGTAAAAAAAGAATTTGACGTAGTTTGCAATATGCAGCTAAAACATACCAAACACTGATTAATTTTATTTAAAAGCAAATTTAAAGTGTTTGAATTCAGAAAATAATATTTTGGCAGGTCAAAAAATTGATCTGAACTTACTTTAGACCAATCAAAAAGTAACTGATTAATTAATCAAGCAAGTAAGCACACTGGATGGAATAAATAAGTGTAATAATAATAATTTTGCATTGCATTGCAGAATATACTACGCACTACAGCCACATCTTTCTGCTACACCTCATTATACTTTAAGCAAATTATGGGAGTAACCTCTGTTAAACTGTAAAGCAATCAGCAACTGCCAAACAAATTTGCTTACGAGTTTACTTTAACAACGTAAAAATGATAATTATTAAAACAAGCAGTAATAACTCCTTAACCATCAACAGCAAAATGTTTAAATATGACTAACATGAAGTATAAATGAGTAAGACTTTCAGCAGCATATGTACATGTTAAAAATGACTAAATTATGCATTATATTATAAACGTTGTTTAAAACTTTAAAGTCATCAGTTGGAACACTGATTGAACTGATTTACCTCATTGCGTCAGAAATAGTGCATTTCACAGATTTACAAATATTCCAGTAAAACTGCTTATAGGGATTAGAAGTTAAAAAAAGCTTACAGTTGTGTAAAAAAAAAAAAACTTGGATATTAAGACACACACAAACACACACAAAAAAGACAATAACTCTGCAGTGTCTATTGTCCTTTTCTTATCAATACAGCAAAATACAAAGGCACAGTTAGTGATCTGAAAAGAGATTGTCACAGATATTCTTGTTAATACATATGCTAGATTAAAGCCTTTTATTAGTATTAAATTACTTTCCTAAGGGGTAAAATATAACATACAATTTACTCAGTCACACTGAAAGTTGTTTGTTTCATATATTTCAAGTTCCATTTATGGGACAAATTATGTCCCATAATTTCAAGTTCATTAATTTTCTTTTCGGCTTAGTCCCTTTATTAATCTGGGGTCGCCACAGCGGAATGAACCGCCAACTTATCCAGCATATGTTTTACGCATCAGATACCCTTCCAGCTGCAACCCATAGGAAACAACCATACACACTCATTCACACACTACGGCCAATTCAGCTTACCCAATTCACCTATACCACATGTCTTTGGACTTGTGGGGGAAACCGGAGCACCCGGAGGAAACCCACGCGAACGCGGGGAGAACATGCAAACTCCACACAGAAATGCCAACTGACACAGCCGAGGCTCGAACCAGCGACCTTCTTGTTGTGAGGCGACAGCACTACTGCGCCACCTCGTCACCCTAACTTCAAGTTATAAATACAAAAATTGACCATTAAAAATATTACATAGCTTTTTTTTTTGTTTGTTTTTCAAAAATGAGTAGCAGTGTTAAGCACAAAACTAATCTTAAACCTATTAAATTTAGGTAAATTAACATATCCTTGTTTACATTTTAAATACAGACAGACAGATAGATGTATATTTATCCACTTATGAGGACCACACAATGCATTGCAACAAATTAAATACAAAATGATCTGCTATACTCTCTATTTAAGACTGGTGACATAAAAGTGTGCACTTTAACAGCAACAAAATAAAACTGGACTAATCTACCAGTTTGAATGATAAATCTAAATTAGAATTAAAACTAGTACAATGACACAGTCATACATCAAAGCTAACTGACCCACACATCCATGTGGAGGTCAGAGATATTCCTGCCAAAGGCTCAAGCAGCACAGCGTAAACAGAGGCATTAAGGAGCTGAGGCGATCAAGCCATTCACTGTCCACACAGTGCAATGACCACATGCTACAAGAGGCATGATGGTATTATGGCTAATCAGTAAACAGAATGACACGCATCTGGGTCAGATCTCTGAAAACTCAGCTAGAGAGAAGACTGAATTATCAAAAGTCAAATCTCAAGTAATAATGGAATAATGGCCTGATTAAAAGATAAACAGCACATTTAGAAAAAAAATTGTTATAACTGGTTTATTTTATATTCACACATCCATTATCTTCTAACTTTAGCTAAAGAAGCAAAACAACTAACTGATGGATTTTGGAGAGGGTTTACACAAATGAGGCCTGGCTTGACTGAGGAAAGGCACAGAGCCAAAGTGAAGCCCATTAAAAGTGAAGTGGTGAAAGTGAGCAATAGTTAAACTTTATAGGACTTTTAGAGACGATGAAAAGGCTCTGCACAGACTAACTGAACAAACTCAATCCAGTTAAAATGCATGCAATCTTTGTATAATCTTATAAAGTAGAATAACCGTTTATGTTAACAACAACATTCACTGATATAATATATATTAAGCCCAAAATAAGTTTTTGTAGGCCTGTCACAACGCAGTAATTAAAGATATTAACCACATAAATTTAAAATGAGGGAATCTTAAATGTATCAGTGCCAATGAAGGATTACAGCATGTAATGGTCAAAAAATGTTCAACTTGAAACATTCCTGTTAATGTTCATGTCATGTCAATGACTATAATCCTTACAATTTTACACAGTTGATCACAAAAGACAAAAAGATGTTCATTTTATTACTTTGGCCTAGGGCGGGACAATAATTCGATATCAATATATATCGCGATAGATTTTTTTTCAATAACGGTGATATGATTTTTGAACCCATTTCCGGTATTTCGATATAAATTTGCATATATATTTTATTATATACATAAGATCTTATACATTGTATCACTTGTCATTGAATGACTTTCAGTGCTCAGCCGTCAGAAAGAGCGTGATGTCACTTGCGTGATGACGTACATCACAGACACGCTGCCAGCGCTCAGCAGCACAGCAGTTAGTTACACTCCGTGACAGTTGCAAAAACTTTTAACTACAAAATGAGTTCCCTGAATGCAGATGTGAATGAACAAGCTTCCACAAGTAAGAATGCAGACAAAATAGTTGATATAAGAGAAGAAAGACTAATGCAGTGGTGTGGAAGTGGTACGGCTTTTAAAGTTCCGATAAACTTATAGTTTCGGTGCTCTGCAAATTGTGCCGGAGAGTGGTGCCGACTAGCAGCGGAAACGCATCAAATCTGTTCCACCATTTGAAGCAGTTACTCCTACTAAAACATACTGAGAGTCAGAAGATAAGGCATCATAAAAGTTGCAATAAGAAAATACACGAAAACACTACTTAAGTTACACAATAACAATCAAATATATTCCTTTATGGATTATTCATTCATTCATTTTCTTTTCAGCTTAGTCCCTATTAATCTGGGGTCGCCACAGCGGAATGAACTGCCAACTTATCCAGCATATGTTTTACACAGCAGATGCCCTTCCAGCTGCAACCCATCACTGGAAAACACCCATACACTACGGACAATTTAGCTTACCTAATTCAACTATACCGCATGTCTTTGGGCTTGTGGGGGAAACCGGAGCACTCGGAGGAAACCCACGTGAACACAGGGAGAACATGCAAAGTCCACACAGAAATGCCAACTGACCCTTTATTATATTTTATATAAATGAATGAATTTAACTGGAAAACTGTCAGGAAACTGTCAGCACACAAGTTATGCAGAATGGCTGATTGAACGGGGTAAGATTGAATGCTGGAAAGTACTTGGCCAAAAATCTTACAATATAAATTATTAAGACTTCTTCTAAGTTCTATAACACTATAAGGTTGCCTAGTGTAAATCTCTGTACTGTAGTTTTAACTGTGGGGAAAACATTTCATGCATCAACAATGCATTTTACATTACATTTGATTAAAAAAATTATGTACAGCTAATAAAGTGAAGCTAATTTAAGCAAATTACTTACATTATCAAATATTATTTTGTTTAATTATTAAAGAGTTTACAGCTAAAAGAAACGCATATTATAACCAAATCATTTTCAGAATTATACGTAAAAAAAGACTCTTTACTAGACACAAAAGTGTGAAATAGTATGCAGAAGACAAAAGGCATGTAGAAAATAAATTGTGTAGTTTAAGAACATTGTGTTTTTCAGCATCGATATCGCAATGTGCACATTCACAATAGTCACATATCAGTATCTGCAACGTACTGCAGAATCAGGATTATAGTTGAGTAGGTGTTAAAAACACATAATTGTCGAGTAATTGCAAAGTTTAACCATAAAGTAACCACAAAATTGTATAAGCTGCATGTGTTTTACGGCCTGTGACCATGTATGCATTTTAAGCCAGTTTTAAGCAATCAAGCACAGGAAATTAACATTTTAGTATCTTCAAGAAAGATTAATACAGCATATATGAAGATTATACACTGAAAAAATTATTCTGCAAAATTGTTGCAAACAATTTATATGGGTTAAATTTAAACAAATTAAATGTAGTAATTTTCAACTTAATTTGTTTGTTTAAATTCAGCCCAAATAAATTGTTTACAACCACTTAAAAACATTTAGTAAATCCAAAGAATCATCTTTGAATCATTTTTTCAGTGTACAGCGTTATTTACCTGAATTAGGGATGTCAGTTTCTACAAAATCCCGTGATCAATGATCATTTAAATTGACGATCAATTAATCGATTAATCGCTCATTCTTATAAACCAGGGGTGTCCAAACTCGGTCCTGGAGGGCCGGTGTCCTGCTGAGTTTAGCTCCAACTTGCTTCAACACACGTGCCAGGAAGTTTCTAGTATATCTAGTAAGAGCTTGATTGGCTGGTTCAGGTGTGTTTGATTAGGGTTACAGCTAAACTCCCCAGGACAGCAGCCCTCCAGGACTGAGTGTGGACACCCCTGTTATAAATGATCCGCTTAAATCTAGGCTACCAGCCTATTGTGTTGAGGCTACTGAAGAATGAGCTGAATATGCAATGCATTATGATTCTTGCTTAATCGTCACAAAGAAATAGGCTAAGCATTCATTTTATAGCTATATAAACTATAAAAATAAAAAATAAGACATTAAGTAATGCAACATTTCAAGTAAAAAATCCAAACTAGGCTACAGGCTGAGTACGTCAGAGGTGAACATGCAGCACACGCTTCTGTTAAAGCTTCCATGAAGAACAGACCATAGGCTATGACAGACCAATGCTTACGGCTAGTGTTGGCAATATAAGAAATTTTCAGATCGCCATATCGTCCCCCACCCCCATACCCCTCCTCCCCCGTGAGATCGCCGACACGATAAGGGGGTGCGGCAGTGTTATGTTTCTTTTTTGCTCATTTATTTAACTATTTTTAAACGTATTTAATAGGCCTTAACTTCCGGCTGATTTTTTTAAAACTTATTTAATAACCTACTTCATTTGCATTATGTTTTATCTTAGAAAATAATTAAAAGCAATGCAAATCACCGCGCTCTTACAGCTAAATAGGCACTGAGATCGAAATTGTTTCAAACAAGACTGCAACAGTGCGGCGCGGGACATGATTTGATGGTGACTTCGGGTGCTTCCATAGTTCCATGCCGTCATCAGCAAGACTGCTGCAAAGTGCATATAATATAAATGTGTGACTGTTTCTATGCAGTGAAGGCGTTTATCCATGTCTGGTTTTTCAGTTGAGCGCGCCGCGGCTTCAGGTCTGATCATCATCATAAAAGTGTCACCTATATATTTGCTAAAATCTAACACAATTTTGCGCTTTGGGATATGTGTGTATTGTTTGTCTGCTAATAGAAACTGTTTCGTTTTAGACATGGGCTATTGCCGACGCGCCGCAGCCATGACTCTAATATTAGCCTACATACAAAACTTTTCACTGAGCTCAGTAAAATGTTCTTTGATAAGTTATTAATAATCTGTTCAATAATTCGTTAAAGCCAAAATGAATGGTAATTTAATATAGGCTATTAAAAAAAAAATGTATAGCCTATATAAATAAATATAGGCCTAACATACTTTTAAATCAAATAAAATAGGCTATTTTCTGAAAAATGCGCCTGTCTGTGTTTATCATTCCATCGAATTAATTTGATGGCAACACCTGTCATTCCAGAACAGAACATTTGAGCTGGTTTCAGTTCTTTTCATTTTCTTTTTTCTGTAGTTTCATTTTTACAAATCCTTTTATTTATTAGTTTGTTAATTAAATTTTGTTATTTAGCCTATTTTTTATGCAACAAAGTTGCAAATTAATGTGCTATGAGATGTGGCTGTGTATGGTAGTGCCCTCACTTGCAGCGCGCGTCAACTGCTGCTGCTGAGAGAGAGAGAGCGCGCAATGGAAATAATAATTTTTTTGCATGCTGATTTATGTGAAATTGCGAATACATGACTATAATCGCCTTGCAATTTAAACAATTATTGTATTTGTTCCTTTAGGAAGGAAAGTCTATTTCAATTCATGCTAAAGATGTGTGGTGCTTAAGTCCGAAACTGTCGGTCATGTTGATGTGAACAGCTGAAGCTGTCAATATATTTTTTGTTTATTTATTATTAATGATGATGATTAAAAATAATAATGCTATTTATTTTATTCAATAATGTAATTAAAACATGTAATATATCTACATTAATGCGAAACAAGCTGAATATCGTCTTTAAAGTTGTCATAGGTCTCAGCTCTCTGCGATACCTTTGCCTATATCCTCTGTTAAATCAAGTAATTTGACCACAATGAGGCAGGACAGGCTTAACAAAATTCGCAGCACTGAACATGTTCCCAGACTGAGAGTGATTGATGACGAGAGATGTTCACCGCATGTCTGGCCGTGACCAGCGATTTTTTTTAATGAAAGCATATTTGTGCCAGTCTGTCAAGATTGCTTAAAATACCTTAATGTTTTAGATAAAATAGTTAAAGTTTGCATCACCAATGACTGATCTTATCCACGCGTGACCCACTCATACTTAAATATCATGCAACCTATTTTTTGATTACCTGACCCGCAGATTAACGGTAGCACCTGTAATTATAACCGAGATCCGCGCATTAGGGTTTTATGCATCGCCCAATATGCAGTGTCAAGAGTGTGACTCCAAAAGGTCATGTAAACTGCACACACTTGATTATGTAATGTGTAAAGTCGTGAATAAGTCTCTCACAGCGCAAAGCATATCTATCCTTTAAATTTCCATGCTTAATCGGATTGATCATTGATAAGGACTATCGATTAAAGGCTTATTAACAATTAATCGATGATCGAGTAATTGTTAACATCCCTAACCTGAATTCTGTTAGACTCTCAGAAAAACCAAAGCATTTGTTTAATTTGTAACATTGCTTTACTGTATTCATCATTACATTGGATGCAGATGTGCTCTACTACAAAATCATCCTATTTTCATCCAGAATTATACTAAAATTCTTCTTTCTTTCCAAATAGAGCTATTCATTTCATCTGTTAAAATTATACTCAATATCGATCGCAGAAAAAAAACATTGCAATGCCAGTTTTTTTCAACATCGTGCAACTAGGGCTGGGTAATGAAATCGGTATCAGTATTTATTGAATGAACACCATTGTTAATACAGATAAAAAAAGATTTGACATGTAGTTTCGGTATGAAGCTCTATAGTTTTATTAAAATGTGGCTGCTAAACGCGCGCCTTGGAAGCAATGCCAATAAGCTTAGAGTGTAAGTTTGTCATTTCCAATGGAGGTGTGCAACTTGCATGACACGCACATGGTTTTCAAGTGGTGCACACGTGAGGTGCGCATTTTACAGGGTACACCTAGTTGAAAAACATCTGAACTTTTCCGAATGCCGTGCAATGGTTTGTCCATTTTTCACCTTCTAAAAAACGATTGATGGTCGCCTAGTTACAAGAGACGCCAGGGGAGCGCAAGCGCAAATCTCATAGAAAATGGGGAAGGAAACCAGATGCTTGCACTTGTCACTTCAGGTCAGAATAACAACACACGTAAAAAATGAGTGCCGTATAGCAGAAGTGAGGAGATTGTAAATAAAAAAAGAATGTAAGGATGTCGCCAGAGTGGCATTTTGTTTTGTTTTTTTTTGTGCCTTCCAGCCACTTGCTCCCCATCTTAAAGTTTCTTTTAGCATAGGGGGTAATATAGACATTCAATTTCACAATTTGTAATGTTGCAGTATGTATTTGAATAATGATGATTGGTTACTTTACTTGAAAGCTCAGATGTGATTATCATAATTTGTTTTGTGTACAGAGTTTGAAGTTTACTGTAACATTATTATTGACATCTTAAAGTTTGCTTTGTTCAGCGTTCATACTTTATCATTGCACACACTTTGTAACATTATATTTATCAAGTTTAAGAGTCTCTTAAACACTTATGCTTTAACACTTATTTACCAACATTAGTCATGTTGCTAAACTAAAATAAAGTGGTTAAATTAAAAAAGTTAATAAAAAAATGCTAATATTCCTGTTGGCCCGTTTCCACTGAGTGGTACGGAATGGTTCGGTGCGCTTTTATGGTCGCTTCCACTGTCAAAAGGTACCTAAAAGCTAACCGTACCGTACCACTTTTTGGGCACCCTTTGCAAAGGTTACCTAGCATGACAAAAGGGTATCAAAAGCAGAACTAGACGTGCAGCTGAACGCCATTGGTTTTACAGAAATACATCACTCGCGCATTCACAAACAGGAGAAAACAAAGAAACCGCCATTTTTAAATACACAGCCGAGACACAAGATTAAAGACACATATGTGAGGTTTGCACTGACTGTGGGCTAAATTTCGTGTTGTTTTTGAAGCCAAATAAGTATATATATATATATATATATATATATATATATATAAATATATATAATAAATATAATACATTTAATATGCTGTGTGTAGTTTATCTGTAATTGGTAACATATCAGAGACTGTAAGGGGCTGTAGGTGTTCATATATGTTGCATTTATTTATTTATTTTATATAATCGCAGACGTTACAGTAGGCTATTTCACACTGTCATTGATCTGCAGTTATAATCAAATCATGTTCATAGAAACAAGTTAGTAATGAACTAGGGCTGGACAATAATTCGATATCAATATATATCGCGATAGAATTTTTTTCAATAACGATGATATGATTTTTGAACCCATTTCCGATATTTCGATATAAATTTGCATATATATAAATAGATATATTATTATTTATATAAGATCTTATACATGTATCACTTGTCACTGAATGACGTTCAGTGCTCAGCCGTCAGAAAGAGCGTGATCTGATGTCACTTACGTGATGACGAACAACACAGACACGCTGCCAGCGCTCAGCACAGCAGTTGGTTTAAGCTGCGCCGCAGAAAGTTTTAGCTACAAAATGAGTGCTCTGAATACAGATGCGAATGAACACGCTTCCACAAGTAAGAATGCAGACGAAATAGTTGATAAGAGAGGAAAGACTAATGCAGTGGTGTAGAAGTGGTTCAGTTCAGTAAAGTTAGCAACAGATTCGCAGATTCGTCTTTTCCGGATCAATAACTCATGACCGAAACATTGTTCCTACACAAATAGCACATTTTTTCAACTGTCGTAATGTATACAACCACCTACAACCAGTGGCGTAGCGGACGGGCCCGCAGGGCACGCACCGCGGGGGGCCCCGCGTGATAAGGGGCCCCGCGAGATATTTTTGTGTCAAAACCATAGACTGTAAAAGATGGTCAAAACGTCACGGATATCAGCCATTGGCGGCAAACTGCGGAGAAATGACTGGAGCTTCTTTCGCGCGCTCTAGGTGTCGCGCGCATTCGCTCTCACGTGCACTCCTTCTCTTTGCCTTCACGCGCGCTCCCTCTGTGCGCAATAGTTCCCCGCATTCAGAAGTTCACCCCCAAATTAACATGGGTAATAAAAAGATTCAACTTCAGTCATGTTCATGTTGTGAAACAAAATGTCCACTGTTGATTATATTAGACTTTTTAAACCTTTTAATAGAGGAAGTCCTCGGCTCTGCATAGTCTGCATATTATTAATCAGAAGCTGAGTGTATATAGTTTTACGTTAGGAAATGCAGTCTTGAATTTTTTACAAACAGTCGGCAAGTACCGGTGAACAGATGTAACACATGATCAAATTTAGTTTTCAGTCACGTTGAAAGTAATATTCTACTCGTTTAGTTTTGGCTTCATTCATATAGATGTCAGTGCTGACATACGAGTCTTCAACACATGATTATTTACAACACGTTTTTTTAACATAATAGTTTAACTAACTAATTTCTAATAACTACTTTTTTATCTTTCCCATGGTGACAGTCAGTGCATAATATTTTACTAGTTATTTTGCAAGATAGTTGTATTCAGATTAAAGCGTAATTGAAAGACTTCACTAGGTTATGTTAACTAGGACAGTTAGAATAATTAGTCAAGTTATAGTATAACTGGTTTGTTGTGTAGACAATCAAAAATATACAGTAAATATTTCTTAAGGAGACTAATAATACTGACCTTAACATTGTATTTTTAAAAATAAGAAACTGCTTTTATTTAAGAAATAAACTATAAGAAAAAGACTTATTTTTATTACTCCGGTTTCCCCACAAATCCAAAAACATGCGTGTAAGTGAATTGGGTAGGCTAAATTGTCCGTAGTGTATGTGTGTGAATGATTATGTATGGATGTTTCCCAGTTCCCAGTGATGGGTTGCAGCTGGAAGGGCATCCGCTGTGTAAAACATATGCTGGATAAGTTGGCGGTTCATTCTGCTGTGGGGACTATTATTTTGAGTTAAGTTATATAATTATCTTGTTTATGAAGACTGCAGAGTCATGCATTAAAAAAATGACTTTGAACACTCGCGCCAACATCCCATAACCAACCACCCCCCCCCCCCCCCCCGCCCCCCACCGGCTCTTCACCAGGGGGCCCCGTCAATAATCCCTGCAGGGGGGCCCCCACATTTTGCGCTACGCCACTGCCTACAACCCTATTTTCCTAAAAATGAGCTTTCCTACGCGCTGGACGCAATATATTGATTTCTATGCGCAGGCGGCAAAGATGCCGATCCTTAGGGACCGTCTACAAAGAGCAAAACGCAAAAACCAATACTACAAAAGCTGTCAATAACTTCCCTCTAACTCATTATACTGCCATCAAACTCAGATCACACGTCACTGCTGTCCTGCTGGTAAGACTACAACACTTATTTTTCCGAAAAACTATTTTGCATATTTTTTATGAATTTTTATTATGAAAAATATTCAATAACTGTACTGTAAATTACTGTACTCTCACCGAATTCAGTTCACACATCACTGCTGTCCTGCTGTTTATACTACAAAACTTATTTTTCTAAAAAACTATTTTGCATATTTTTTATAAATTTTTGAGCTTTATTTATTTGATAGTTTATTTCACATTTCTTGCTTGTATAGGCTAAATACAAATAATAAGTGAACAAATTTTTTTGTGCTGTTTTTATTTAAAAAAAAGTTATAAGAGTCTGGAGGTATTATCGACTTTGCAAATTCACTTTGCAGACATTTGTAGGTACAGACATCCATTGTGTGCGTTCTTGGGAGTTTTTCCTTTCTTTTTAATATTGTCCATATCGATATCGGAATTATATCGTATCGACCGAAATAAAAAAATATATCGTGATATAAATTTTTGCCATATCGTCCAGCCCTATAATGAACATTTATACACAAGTAGTGGAACCGCAAGCCTGATAAAGGTGACCCATACCAACCCGTACCGTACCTCAGTGGAAACGGGCCATAAATGGATTGTACAAAAATTCAATAATTATTGATACTAAAGGATATGAAACATGACATTTTGATCATTTTTTGTAATATTGCCCAGCCCTACGTGCAGCCCTAATACAAATTAGGCTAAGGTTGTAAAATGGTAAAAAAAAATGTACTTGTGTTATAGCAAAAACAAGTTTCATATGAAAGTCTTACTCATATGTTTTGATCATGACAGCTTCTTAAGATTTCCCAATCTGATCAGTTCAAGTCAAGGTAGTTAAAATTGACAAAGCCTTTTCAAATGGAGCAAGTTATATATGCCAAATAATTACACCTCTAGTCACCACCACTCACTCACTGCATGCTCAGGTTTTCTCTCAGGATTATGTAATAAGAACACAATGGAGAGCATTCTCTCTGCCCTAATAGAGTATCAATGTGACTCGGTAGGCAAGGACAAGTTTCTGTCCGAGCACAGGCTGAAAGCTGATGTCTGGGATTCAGCCTTGAACTTCAGTCGAGATCATCTTTGTGAAACGCAATTAGATTTTTTCACAATTCAACCACAACAACAAGAACTGACAAGAAGCTGAACAAGCAGATCTGGTTATGAAGACAATTTAGCCAACTCACCGGCAAGTCAACACTGACATCTGTGCCGTCTAACAAAGACACTCGACAGGTGATGACGGACTTGGCATCTCCAGCAGCAGGGATGTGTGTTGTGGCTCGCTGGGCTTCCCGGAGTCGGGCTTTCTCAGCATGTTTACGGATGGACCGCCTGCCCAGAGTCCGGCGCAGGAAGCTCAACATGTTTAGGAAGATCTGTTAGTCCTGTCTAAAAGAAAGATCATTTACATTTTAAAGGGATAGTTCAACTTAAAAAAATGAAAGTGGTGTTGTCATTTTCTCACCCCTAAACTGTTTGAATTTCTTTTCATGTTTAACACAAAAGAGTTTCTTTGAAGAATGTTGGAAACTGGTAAAGTTAGCCATTGACTTCCATAGTTTTTTTCCACTCCACACTACTGTCAGTGGCCAAAGTTTTCCAACATTCTTCATTATATAGGCCTTTGTGTTCAACAGAAAAAAAATTAACTCATAATGGTCTTGAAGAACATTTTCACTTTGAGGTAAACTATCCTTTAACCAGTTTAACTGTGCTTTCCTTGCCATATAGTCATGTCATAATAAAAGCATAGGCTGCCACTTTTTTTGAACATTTATCTCAGTTCTTGTTAAACAATTCTAATTACTATTATGTAAATGACATCTGAAATAAGGCCACATTCACAAGAAAAAACATGAGTCAAAGTCAAAACATTAATGTTCTCCCAACAACATTTTGGTCCAAATTATATAAAAAAATTTATGAGGGAAAACGGTGTATATCTTATAAATATAACTACAAATACAGTTTAAATAAATGTAATGTTAATATTTAAGTAAGTTACCTTTATGTTTTCTTTCCACTCAAATATTATGACGTGCTACTGTAATACGTCTGTGGTAAACATGTAGCGGTCCGTTCTGTCCTGTTGCAAATTATTATTACGAGGTTATTTTAATTGAAAATACATCAAATCAATAAACAAAAAACGGCAAATAATCTGAAAACATTGTACAAAAGTAATAACGCTGCTGTCAGGCGTGAACGCGCAAAATCTAAACGGTTTCATTCTTCTCACGATCACGCGCTTACTGACTGAACTCCACTGACACCTGTTTGCTCAAGAATAAACTACGTATAACTTACTTTCAATGGCGGAGCGATACATAAATCAGGTATTTATGTAATGATACGAGTAGCCGAAAATCACAAAACGGTGATAAATCTAATTTTGTCCCGAGATAAAGCCCGTCCACCTCAGTGATGACTGACTCGAGCCGTCCTCGCGCGCACTGTGCGAATCCACTTGTTGATCCTCAGCCCAGAGACAAAAGCGACACTCACTGCAGATTGACGAATATCCCGCCGGTCAAACGCTCCTCCAGCAGCGGCTTTTGTCAGTAAAACACTTTGTGTTTGGAAATCTCCATCTTCTACGCCGCAGCGTGCCTCAGTCGCCGTATTTTTGTTTGAGACGAGTGTAAC
The DNA here is from genome assembly GCA_903798195.1 of Danio kyathit. Taxonomy (NCBI): domain Eukaryota; kingdom Metazoa; phylum Chordata; class Actinopteri; order Cypriniformes; family Danionidae; genus Danio; species Danio kyathit. Next base: position 89,642 of record CAIGQS010000147.1, read on the forward strand.
AGATATTTTCCCTGTCCGAAAGATAGTGGGGTGGCTGTTTTCCCTCAGGAAATGACGTCACGCAAATCCCCAAAAGTGGATTTACATTTAAAGGGCCGGTGTGAGGTGAAAATGGTCTTGTAAGAATGTAAGAAAATAAATAAATGGTGTCTTTAAACTGTAATGACCCAAGGCGTGTTTGTCTGAAAGGCCAAATAAACATGAAGTTACCAAATAAACATCATGAGAAATCCAGTTTGACTTCCCAATCCAGTTTCATAGACAGAAAATAAAAAATGAGTGACAAAAATCAAAAATAAACTTTTGAATACATTGTGTTAATGAAATGGTACTGTAATGTATCAATTCCATGCAAATGTCAACGTTGCCATGAAAAAAATTAAGTTTTCACCAAAATACAGAAACCATTTCTAAGTTTTCTGTGTAAGCAAGTATTTTACAGTAGTTTAGAAATACTCAAAAATGTTTGTGTGTGTTTTCAAACTATATTTGATTTACCAAAGTCACACAAGTAGCAATTTCACATCTGACACACCCATAACGACACTTTCTCCTCATAAATGCAAAAATATTAAATAAAATAAATTATTTTTGTTCTATAGAGAGCAAACTCTTATCCTTTATCATTATTTGTTTGGGGTCGTGCAGTTTAATTCACAGAATTTCTACAAAGTATGTTGTATACTGTAAACTAGCAAACATTTTTGGTCACATCCATAACGCATGTTTATTTTCCTCATTTAAAGAACAAAACATGTTTACAGTTTGATATTTTTCTGATCCCATAACACTGTGGTCAGTTGTTCTGGAAAATATAAACAGATGATTCAATATAATGTTAACATACTGTACACTTTCTATGTTCATTTATGTTATGAGTTTTTACTGCAAATGTCACATCCATAACGCTGGAGTTGCTCAATGAATGACCAAAGTAACACACTATGGTATTTATTTACATTAGCAATTCATTTTTTGATGTTGTTACTGATATAAGAAATTAATCATTCAGAATCATGTCATTTTTTATAACAAAGTATTATAACATTTAAACATTAAATGTAGGTATTGATTTGTCTTAATAGCTTAAACTAGTTCGAAAATATATACTTAAAATCAATAAAACTTAAAACTGAAACATAATTTGCAGGTATTTCAAATTAAAGTACTTTTTAACAGCAAATGTTTGTTGTATGTATATTTGAAACATCTCAAATAATAAAAAAAAGGAAGTTTAAATCTAAAAACTCACCTAATCAAATAAATACAACCTTTTTCTAGGACGTAGCTCAAACAGTCAGGTACTTACAGGTATGCAGCATATATTTTTTCCAACAGCACCACCAACTGGTTACTGAAGACTTCAAACTGCTGTATCCTCACAAACGATCTTGTAGGAAGGAATAGAATCATTCAATGTAAACATGCACACAAATCTCAACACATCCTTACACAAACCAACACAGATCACCCAACTTGCTTTTATTTTAAAGAGTTTCTTTTTAATATACAACCTTGTATGTACACTTTATAATATTTTCATAAAAATGGACAAGTGGCACAAACTTGACCTTCCTGTTATTTTCAGCAAATAAAATGTTAACACCAGTCTACAATTGTACATCTTTTGTTGAAAAAGTGCTGTCTTGCCCACAAGGCAGGAGGCCTGTATTTTCTCCCAAATTGCATGTTGTAATCCTGTTTTGAATGTCATTTGGTGCAACCTGTAACACGTTGAGCATAGAAACACATTATTTGGTCCTAAAACCAAGGTTCTCCAGCAAGTGTGATCACAACAAAAATGACAAATGATTGACTGTAAAAATAGATAGTACCTCAGAAACACTACAGGTACGGACAAACTCAGCTCTGCATTTAACTAGAGATAACCTGTTAAACCAGACAATGCATCACACATTTCATTCGAGAGCGTAACGATCAAAATGTTTTCAAACAGCAACGTCTTATCACGAGAAACCAATGTTATTTTGTCAAAATAAATGCAAATGCTGGATTCAATTGATTCTAAACATGTGGTCGAAAAACTAGGGCTCAATTAAATAAATGAAATAAAATCAAATGAATGAACCAGATGTGTTAAACCAGGCCATTATTTAAAAAAACCCACAAACATACAGACGGCAGAAACCTACAGTAATAACACATACTGGACACACTCTCCGCGTGCTAATGTTGGGGGGGATATTCTGCAATGCGCAGTCTGCTGTGAGAAATAAACAGGTCAACCATGAACTCCAACACACTACTGCATTTGACACACTGAGGTGTGTAACATTCATATAAAACAACACAAGGAGCAGTTCTAATTTGCAACATATAAACATTACAACACCTACAGAGGACATTAATACCCTTTAACTCATTTTAAATGCTTGCAGAGTTAATTTCAAGGGAATGTCTGCATCTGGACTGATCCAATATCTGTTTTTAAAACAATTATATTCCATATTTCAAATTTTATGTTGAGTTTGTGGCTTTGGATTTGTATTTTCACACAGTTTCTTACATTTTAGAATCTGGGAGGACTATTTCCAGTAATTAAAATTCAATGTCAGACTTTTGTTTGGCTTCAGAAAAGTGTTGAAGTTGCAGGCTTTTACTGTATGCAACTGAGCAGGTTAAACATTTTTCAAAACATCTCCTTTTATGGTTAGTTGACAAAAGAACATAATATGGGTTTGAAAAAACATACAGATGAGTAAATAAATCATAATACTTTCATTTTTAGATGAATCCTTTAAGAGAGACTGAACTGATATTTTGCATTGAATCTGTTATGCAAAGTGCTTCAGACTCTGTTGACAGCACAATAAATAAAACTGTTGAAAGAAGAAAACAAACCAAACAAAATCATCATGAAAAACACCAGTTTGATGGGTAAGTAGTTACGCAGAACGAGCAGGGCTCAACAATTAAAACTAAATAAATACTCTTAATAAAAAAAAAAAAAAAACACAAACGTTCATCTGCAGCACAGGCCAGGGTGTGAATCATTTCATGGGTGGTGTTTGTCTCAAATAATAGGTGACCACATATAAAAACACTCATTCATTCACGGGCCTGCCCTTACACACTTACATATGGCACCAGCAATCTCTACTATATTCAATTTTATTAACATGTATATTTGTCAAAACCCTGAACACTCCAGTCCCGACAAGTACCTATTTCACCATTTTGTTCTGTCTGTTCTTCCTCCTCTCATTGAAGCCTGGCATAAAAGTCCCTTTGCCGGCGTAAAGTGCAGCAGTGCTTGGTTTATGTCCTGTGTTCCTGGCTCCAGACTCTTGTCCCTTGCTCCGTCATGGAGGAGGACAAGATCCTGTCAGTGGATTTCAGCATGATTTTGGAGGGGAAAGCTGGCAGGGCATTAGTTGGATTCGTACAGAATGGACTTGAGCGGTATGACCAGACCCTCCTCGTAAACTCTCAGTATGGCCTCGCACACAAACTTGAACTGGCTCTGAGGAAGGCAGAAGAACAGAAGTGAATGTTAGATATGTCAGTCTGTCATGGAAGAGTGGCCAAGTGTGACGGCAGAGGGTCGAATTGATATGAGAGGAGAGCATCATTCATTGACTGGGTTTTTGGGAAGTGTAGGAGAGAGAGAGACTGTAGAACATACATACATACATATATATATATATATATATATATATATATATATATATATATATATATATATATATATATATATATATATATATATATATATATATATATATATATATATATATATATATATATATATATATATATAAAAATAGAGAGAGAGAGAGAGAGAAGAGAGAGAAAAAATTTTTTGTTACAGCCTTATTGCAAAATGGATTAAATTTGTTTATTTCCTCAAAATTCTACACACAATACCCCATAATGACAATGTGAAAAAAAGATTTTTTTAAATTGTTGCAAATTTATATAAAATAAAAAACCACATGTGCATAAGTACTCACATTCACAGCCTTTGCTCAATGCTTTGTTGATGCACCTTTGACAGCAATTACAGCCTCAAGTCTTTTTAAATATAATGCCACAACCTTGGCACACCTGTCTTTGGGAATTTTTGCCCATTCCTCTTTGCAGTACCTCTCAAGCTCTATCAGGTTGGATGGGAAGCAACGGTGTAAAGCCATTTTCAGATCTCTCCAGAGATGTTCAATAGGATTTAGTCTGGGCTCTGGTTGGGCCACTCAAGGACATTCACAGAGTTGTTGTGAAGCCACTCCATTGATATTTTGGCGGTGTGCTTTGGGTCATTGTCCTGCTAGAAGATGAACCGTCGCCCCAGTCTGAGGTCAAGAGCACTCTGAAGCAGGAGCATTCAGGACGTCTCTGTACATTGCTGCAATCATCTTTCCCTCTATCCTGACTAGTCTTCCAGTTCCTGCTGCTGAAAAACATCCCACAGCATGATGCTGCCACTACCATGCTTCATTGTAGGGATGGTGTTAGCCTGGGGATGAGCGGTGCCTGGGTTTCTCCAAAAGGTAACGCCTGGCATTCACTCCAAATAGCTCAATTTTAGTCTCATCAGACCAGAGAATTTTGTTTCAGATGCCTTTTGGAAAGTCCAAATGGGCTGCTATGTGTCCTATACTAAGGGGTAGCTTCTGTCTGGCCACTCTACCATACAGGCCTGATTGGTGGACTGCTGCACAGATGGTTGTCCTTCTGTAAAGTTCTCCTCTCTCCACATAAGAATGCTGGAGCTCAGACAGAGTGACCATCGGGTTATTGAGCACCTCCCTGTCTAAGGCTCTTCTCCACCGATCACTTAGCTTAGATGGCCGGCCAGCTCTAGGAAGAGTCCTGGTGGTTTCAAACATCCTACACTTAAGAATGATTACCTCCACTGTGCTTATAGGAACCTTCAGAGCAACAGAAACATTTTTGTAACCTTCCCCAGCCTTGTGCCTCGAGACAATCCTGTCTCGGAAGTCTACAGACAATTCCTTTGTCTTCATGCTTGGTTTGTGCTTTGACATGCACTGTCAACCCTGGGACCTTATATAGACAGCTATATTCCTTTTCAAATCATGTCCAATGAACTGAATTTAGCACAGGTGAACTCAAATTAAGCTGCTGAAACATCATAAGAATGATCAGTGGAAACAGAATGTACCTGAGCTCAATTTAGAGCTTCACGGCAAAGGCTGTGAATACACATGTACATGAGATTTTTCAGGTTTTTTAATTTTTAATAAATATGCAACAATTTTCAAAAAAATCATTTTTTACATTGTCATTATATATATTGTGTGAAGAATTTTGAGGAAAAAAATGAATTTGAATGAATATTTATATAAGTGGTTATTTAAATTATGTTTAACAGAGCAAGGACATTTTTACAGTATGTCAGATAATATTTTTTCTTCTTTGTTTTATTTTGGCTAGAATAAAACCAGTTGTTAATTTTTTCTAAAAGCCATTTTAAGGTCAAAATTATTAGCTCCCCTTTAAGCTATTTTTTTCGATAGTCTACAGAACAAACCATCGTTATACAATAACTTGCCTAATTACCCTAATCTGCCTAGTTAACCCAATTAACCTAGTTAAGCCTTTAAATGTCACTTTAAGCTGTATAGAAGTGTCTTGAAAAATATCTAGTCAAATATTATTTACTGTCATCATGGCAAAGATAAAATAAATCAGTTATTAAAAATGAGTTATTAAAACTATCACGTTTAGAAATGTGTTGAAAAAAATCTTCTCTCTGCTAAGCAGAAATTGGGGAAAAAATAAACAGGGGGGCTAATAATTCTGGCTTCAACTTTATGCATGTATGTATGTATGTATGTATGTATGCATGTGTATGTATGTATGCATGTGTATGTATATATATATATATATATATATATATATATACACATGTATATACACATGTATATATACATACATATATATATATATATATATATATATATATATATATATATATATATATATATATATATATATATATATACACATGTATATATACACATACATACATATATACATACATATATATATATATATATATATATATATATATATATATATATATATATATATATATATATATATATATATATATATATATATATATATATATATATATATATATATACACACACACATATTCCGTTTTGGTGGAGACAGAAACTTATTTGCTAAATAAACTCACATAGCGAAAATTACACCCACAGGACTAATTAGCTGTTTCTGCTGTTGGTGCCTTGTTTACTATTGTTTACTAGGTTGTCAAAACTACAGTCAGTCACCCTAACAACTTGATTAAGACACACCTAGTTGGCTTTTTTTAATTTTTAAAAGATTTGCTTCACATTTTGATGGAAACCCAGCTACTAAGATGTAGACAGAAAGAAGTGGATTTGAAAAACATTGTTCAAGCCTCTGCTTCAAAAGTATTAAAAAAAAATTATCAGAGTAAGTGAAGCAAGAGATGACAAAAGCAGAGATTTCATTCAAATAATTCTGTTCAAAAGTTTAGGGCTGGTACTAGCTGCTAACTAGGTACTTACCACTAGAGTTTTTGATCATTTAAATATTAATATTAAAATCATTATACAAGTTGGTATATATAACTAACTTAACATAATAATATAATTTTTGAAATAGTAGATACTAACATTTGACATGCTTTCTATATTGAATAACATCTAGTCTTCGACCCATTTTTCAATAAAAAATAAATGCAATTTTAAATACCTATTTTCTGTTTTAATATATTGTATTGTTTTCAGCATTAATAGTAATATTATGGAACCATTATTAATGTTTAAGCTTGTTAAAAAATATCTTATTTTAAGAAAGTACCTGAATCATGTCTGAAACAACATTAGGGTAATTATTTATTTAATTATAGTATGTAATTATTCTTGTAATTTGTATATCTTGTGTTTTTTTCAGCAGTCATGCTCTAGTCTTCAGTTTTACATGATCTTTTGGAAATCTTGATTTATTTATAGATTTATTATTATTATTATTATTATTATTATTATTATTACTAAAACTGGTTGTGCGGTTTAATATTTTATTTGTATGATAAAAAACCTTTTTTTTTTATAATAATGTAAATGGCTAATCATCACATTTGATCATTATAATGCATTCTTGTTAAATAAAATACAATAAACCATACCTCCCCCAAACCTTTTAATGATGTATGAGCAATAAAAAATAGTGCAACTCGACAACACCACTAATGAAAAAGTACAGAAATGGCACGTAGTACACAAGTGTCTTCACTGAGTATCATCCTTTTCTCCTTCTTGCCGTCTAATTAGCGTGGTCTCATGGTCAGCAGCCTTTGGGCAAGACAGGCCTCATTAAAGAGAGCAGATCATGATGAAATCACAGCTGCACCATTGTCTCAAGCTCTGGGAGTCCCGGCGTAGACAAAACCTGCTGCTACAGCAACTCTAATTCACATTATACATGCGGAAACATCACAGCATGCAGCTGAATGCTGAAATCTGACTCAAAATGTCCCATCAAAACCATTTCTGTGTTGTTTATTTATTATGTCATCTGAATTCAGCATTTCTCAGAAACATATGGAAAGACACAATACTTTTTCAGCCGAATGGAAAGAAAATACACTGTTATGTGTATCTTTCTGTATCAAACTTTCATTATAAATTTCAATTTCAACTCATATTATTAAAGGACATTTCTTGAAATCAGTATTTTCTCCTGCACAGAACCATAATTCTCAACTTCATCAGCACGCACTTACACCAAGGTTAACAGATTTACTGTATTCTGAATGTTTTTATATAAAATATGCCTTATTATAAAAGAAATAAATGCTAAACTAACTGAAACTCAATTTATAGATGCTCTGACAAGTCTAAATGCTTCTTTTACCCTCATTTGTAAGCCACTCTGGATAAAAGTATATGCAAATAAATAAATAAATGTAAATATGCAACTTTTTATTCTACAAAAAAAGTGAAATGTGAAAAATGTTTTTATTTTCTACAAGTATTTTCATGATTAACATATTGACTTGGTCAAAAAAAAAAAAATAAATAAATATTTTGATGCTGACTTCATCCAAAGATCAAATTTTTATACTAGAAAAATATGCATATTATGGCATATTTGCATATTTAAGCATAACATTTTAGAAACCTTTTTTGCTATTCTTAATGTGATCAATCAGCTGATAAAGTATGATAATAATTTTAAACATTATAGTTAATGTTTGTACCCCTTTCACCTGCAGTGTCTTGCTTAATAATAATAAGCTCTCAAAGTGTTTGAGAGGAAGACACATAGGCTTCTCAGGACTTACAGGTGTCTGAATCATCATGGCCCTCTGATCCCGCATGGTTCTCACTATGTCTAAGGGAAACACTGGCTGACTGCACTCCATCAGACACATGGCCGTCTCCATTGTGATGAGAACTCCGGTTCGGCCAATCCCAGCGCTGGGACACAGCAGAGAGAGGAGGAAATGGTACAACAAGACTTGATTAAACTGTAATTCACTCCAGATAACTACCAATTAGAAACTACTGCGATTTATAGATCTGTAGATTACCTGCAGTGGACCACTACAGGCTCGTCCTTCCCTGCTCGTTTATTCCGGACCAGAGCCACGAAATCCAGGAAGTCTGTTGAATCGTCTGGTACACCGTGGTCAGGCCATGCCAGATACTGGATCTGGGTCAGTTCTCTGCTCTCTCCACTCTAAACAGCACACAACAGAGCAGCAAGTACAAAAATCCCACTGTTAGATTCACTGTAAAAAATGCTGAGTTTCATACAATTCCTTCATGTTGTTTCACCACAAGTCGATTAAGTTAACTTAATTGTTTATTTAAGAGGACTTAACATAAAACAATTAAGTTGTTCCCAAAAAAAACCCTCAAGAATTGTGTTGATTCAGCTCATTTTAAATAAGCAGTTTGAACAACTAGCAAAAATCCTTGCTGGAATAAGGACAAATGATGCACTGTGTATACTAAATTTTCTCCAATGCAAGTAAACTTAAAGACATTGTACACCTAAAAAAAATGTAATTATTAACCATTCTTTGACTTCATGTCCATACAAAACAACAGTAGTCAACATCTGAAGTTGATCAAAACCATCATCAAAGTTGTCCTAAAATTAATCAACACCCATTCCTGTCTTTTTTTACAATTGTAATCAACTTCAAATGTTTACTACTGTATTTATTCCTGGGAACAAATGTATTTTACACAAACATTTTTATTCTATTATCATTTACTCTCTTTCATGTTCTTATAAACCCTGACAAAAGTTGTTTATCTTCAGAATACAAATCAAAACATTAAGTAAAATCTGAGATATTTCTGTCCCTCCACTGAAAAACACATCAGAACCCAAATGACACAATGGCTTCACAAAATTTTTAATTTGCCTTTTAATCACATATAATACTTGATCATTCCAATTCACAAAATTCAAATTTGGTCACAAAATCGTAAGCATGCTTGCTTGATGAGCAAGAACCAATGAGGATCCTTCTTACATGTAGTGCAGTATGTTTGAGATTCTGCATGAACCAGTGAGGTTAGCTGTGACTTCTTTATAAATATGGATTTTTTTTCTCTACGTCAATGGCTGCATTTACACTGCAGATCTTGATGGTCAGGTCCAATTTTTTTGCTGACCACCTTACATCATCTTTTAAAAGTGGCTCGTATCCGATTGTCTGTATTTACACAGCACATGGCAAAGGCGCAATGACCATGAAAAAAAAGAGTGGGCCCTGACTGATAACTGATAATAAAAGAGCGCTCTTTTCTCCATTCCTGTATTTAATGTGTTTGCAGGGTTTCTTTTTTTTCAATTCTTTTTGACAAGTTGTTTTACTATAGTGTATGACAGAAAAGTTCTGATTTGGCCATCTTCTTTTAATCAGGTTCTTTAAAACCAGTAGGCATCTTAATGTAATGTCCATGGCGTGATTTATGCATGTGACGTATGTCACAGTTTTATAATAGTTTATATTGGTTATGTGGCAGATGTTGCGCTCTCTCTCTCTCTCTCTCTCTCCCTCTCTCTCTCTCTCTCTCTCTTATTAACATGCTTAAATACTTGTGCTACATGACAATATGAAAGCTTTTTTAGTCGTTGTATATGAGTTTTAAGGTTTGATACTCTGCTGAAGTCTGTTCTGAAATGAAAGCGTCAGACTTGACGTCATTCGCTACAGTTTTTAATGATGCGCGACTCGCATTGACAGGTAAAAATTTAAAATAAAAGATTTATCTGCTTACACTGCAGACACGAGGGCACGGATCCGATTCATATAGAATAAATTTCCACATATGAACAAGGCCTTAATCCGATTTGAGTAAACTGGAATCCATGTGATGGTTTGCTACTTGCACGTACATGGGCCGAATCCGATCAGTACCACATGGGGGAAAAAATCTGAATTGAGTCACTTGAACCATGCAGTGTAAATAGAGCCATTATAAACATTTTGGAAGAGATTTTTTGATAGAATTTTAGTGGTGGGAAAGAAATAATTCAAAAATACATTAGAAATATCTTGTGTCCTGAAGATGAACAAAAGTCTAATTGATTTGGACTGACATGAGGTTGAGTAAACAACAGCAGCATTACCACTATCTGGCCAAATGAGCGCATGCTATTTCAAGCTAGAGCCAGTCCTATTTCTACAGTCACTTCTGGGGCTTGGTCAGGGCCCATCAGTGCATTCTTATGGCAAACAACCAGGAGTTTTGGGGCTGCAACATATCTTGGTCCAAAGTGAGCCAACTGGGGCTTAAAGAGTGGTCATGAACAAAGGAGTTTACCAATGTAGAGACATTTTGTTCTGACGTTTTGCTTTAAAGGTTTGTAAAGAGAGTGTTTTGAAGTAGCACTGGTCCAACAGTGGAAGTGTACAGTAGCTTGTTTTGTAGCCTCACAACCTGAAGTGCAAGGCAATTAGCACAACTTGCCTCTAATAAACTGACTGTAAGTCTGTGGTAAACTCACCTCAATGTGAGTAAGTGTTATTTCTCGAACCAAGAAAGCAGAGTTTCCCTCTTCAGTCTGGCAGGAAATCTGAAAGCCGCCATATGTAGTGCTACCTGAGGGGTTCGGCCAGTACTGATGGCACTTGACCTGCAGTAAAAAGTAAATGAATGATGTTAGCTCAAAAAGCGAACAACTACACCATCACATAATCCTCAAAGGTCAAGAGGCATACGTACACGTCCTCGCTCAACCTGAGTAGTAAGCATGACTACCATAGAAGAGCCCTGCTCCCATGTCATCTGCCAGAAATCAGAGCACGTGTTGGGCAGAGGCCCCTGGCAGGCGATATAGCGGTTTATGAGACTGCAGGCAGGGATTTCCATCTGTGAACATGACAGAACACATTATGAGAGGCTATTAATCACAGCGCATCTTTCCTGGGGTACTTGAGATTTTAGCGAGATAATAGAATAATTATGAGTCACTCACGTTGATGTAATTTGCATTGATGTAGTCTTCTGTGCCTTTCAGGATGACTCGAGTTGCATCATCTGCAGGAAAACAACAAAAGCAGACTCATGTTTTATCATTTACACTTGTTTTAGTAAAAAGGAAAGAAGTGGAGTTATACTCACAAGGTGAGATGTCTCTGTAGCGGTTTTTGGAAATATTCTGAGGTAATTTGGCACATGACATTGTCATCCCAGGCCTTTTCCGATACAATTGCTTTTAGAAGAAAAGAAAAAAAAAAAAACCGAAATGTTAATTAATAGGCAAAATCTCCAAGTATGACCTTTAGTATCCTTTCAGAAATGTCATACATTAAACATTTCCCTCACAAAACAAACAAAAAAATCAGTGTCATTAAATCTTCCATTCACACAGAATGTGTTTTATATAAATTATTAGGGATGTAATGATTCACTGTGAGCCTGTTGAAAATCAATTCAAAGACATGATTATTCAAAAAGATATGTTGAACGAATCGTGATACATTTTTGAACAGAGGGGGTGCTTGTGTTTACAGGAGCAAACTCGCTTTATCTGCACATCAGCGGCGAGAAAGAGGTGTGGCAGCAGAGTAAAATGACAGCATAAATCATCAGCACAGTAAAAAAAACTACTGCCACAAATGCCTATACGCAAAAAAAAAAAAAAAATTAATAAGCCAAACAATGCGAATCAAATGATTTGCAGCTCCGCTTGCTCCGACGAGTGCTACAGAGAACACGCGGTGTTCAGTGTTTTCATAGCAAAAGCGTGAAGTTTTTTAGACTGAAAGAGAAAGTTGTTCTGTTACAGAAGCAGAGATTAGATTATTTTAACCCACTACTTTTCAAATTAGTTTATGCATATTTTAATAATTTGCTTATTAGTATTGAATATTTCAAAATGTTCAAGATGATCTCTTCTTAAGTGTATCACACTGATACTAATTCTAATTAATTATACAAGTAATATCAATTATTCACCTTCATAATCATGTTCAATTCCTGTCTCTATCCTACCATATAATAAGTCAATTTATAATCAGTATTTTATGCCAGTTGCCAGTCCCCAATTTATTTATGCCAGAAAATGTACTATTTTGCAAAAAAAGTGCAGCATTTAAGAAAAAAAATGAAAGGGCTCTTCACCTTAAATTTGTTTCAAATAATTTTGTTAAAAAAATCATGACTAAATTATAAATCGTGAGATTAATATCATGAATCGTATCAAATCGTGAGTCAGGTGAATTGTTACATCACTATTAATTATCAATATAAAATAATAATAATAATATTAATAATAATAGTAATAAAAATAATAGCATGATTCAGGATACCAAAATGTAAAACTTTTTCCAAAAATTTGACTTTTCAACCTAAGCACAGGTGTTTTGCAAAAGACCTGATTGCACCACTCAAAGTGCATGTTTACAAATACATTCAATGAAAAGGAAATGAAATGGAATGCAAAATATGTTTTATGTGCTTTGTATTCAAATGCATGTATGACTATTAATGCACTACAAGAAAAAAAACATTGAAACATTTATCTTACATGACTGTAAATCCTACTCAACACAATATTAATCTATAGCATGTATGCATTTTCAGCACACAGCATGTTTGTGCAGTCTACAACCTTTATCTAAAATAATGCAAGTGTTTATTGACTATAACTCCACACACACTGACAGATATTAGGGCTGCTTGATGAAAGGCAGGAAGTAATAGGAAATTCATTTGATATGACTGCACCATGAATAACCCTGATTGCTTTGGATTTTAGAGCATGCCGTAAAAGAGCCATTTAGATAACAATTGGATATGAGCTGCATTGTTTTTTTTTTTGCCAACAGAGAACAGAAGTCAAATTATTATGCAGCTCACTGTTAGTAATCAGAGTAAAATCTTTTTTATTTTGATTGCAAAGATGCTTGAATCCTTGTTTTTGCTGCTAGTACAAAGCATGAGCTTCATTAATATTCAAAAGACTGATTTGGTTTACTCACATCAAACTGGGCCAGTATAGTACCACTGTTGAGACCCTCCTTTAAATGCAGCATTGAGTCTCTCCAGGCATCCTGGTCCAGGTGAGATGGGTCTGTAGGAGATTTTTCAGGGATATACTGGAAATCCGGCTCTGTCTCCAGCTTTTCCTCAACAACATCATAGATTGCTACATAGGGAGACACAGTTATTGTAAGAAGTTATCATAAACTCTACAAGGACAACAAATCATTTTCCCCAACAAATGTCAGAAAAAGTAAATAAATGGAATCAAAATATATATGTTTGTCATTTAATGTAAAATATATGTTCGTCGTATAATGTTTATTAACAAGTTGTTATTAAATCTTAAAGGGGTCATGAACTGAGAAATCAAAATTCCAAATTCCAAATAAAATCATTCTGGTTTCAGGTTTTTGTGCAATAGTGTGAGGCTAACCCATGCCAAACTCAAACATTAAGTCAATAAATAATAAAAATAAAAACGCAGTTGATGTTCTCTTTAATAAAATGGAGATGGTCAATAACGTGTTACTAGTAATACGTTACTGTAACAGCATTACTTTTAACAGTAGCTAATACTGTAATGTATTACTTTTTAAATATAGTAACTCTGTTATTGTTACAATATGATGCCTTTGTTCGTTATTTGGTAAGCTAATTAATTTTGGCTGCAGCCTAGCCCACATCTTCCTGTTTACAGCAGTGACACATTGTGGGATTCGTGGATGCCAACCAACCATCGTAAAGAAGACACGCCATGTATGAGGCGCCAGACTAGACAAAAGTCAATCGAAAGCAGAGACCGAATGAATGCGAGGTAGACAGAGTGTGCGAGCAAGAGAGACAGAGAGACTATTAAAGTCATATTAATTTTAATAAAGTCAAATTAAAAGTTATATTAATATTATGAATTACTATTATATTAAAGTATATTAATTACTATTACTAATACTACTATGTTTGTGGTTTCAAATAAATAAGCACACATTTGTTATCTGTATAACACAATTGTTTAGTTTAGTAGACACAGTGACACATTTTTGTTACATTTCAGAACATGTTATTTAAATGTATACTGTTGTTTTGCTCAGACAAAAATGCTGTGATTTAATTTTTATTGTTTTACATATTTTTATAGCTGTTATGCAACAGCAGATTTTGCGCACTGAATATACACCGCTTACTTTCCATACGTTGCTGACATACCATGTTTAATTTGTGGTTAGTTTGAAAATTTCTAAATTTATTAAATTAATAGATTTGATTTTTGAGCGGATGTTATGTTTTTTTTGTTTTGTTTAAAATGCATAAAATGTATGGTTGCCTATAATAAGAGTTTTTGGTGCTGAGTTTTACCAAATTGATTCTGAATAACAATTTAGATTACTTTCATGTATTTATTTCATAAAGGTTTTGTGTTAGTTGTATATTGTTGCTAGTTTTCATACTCAAGCTGTGAAAAAACATGTTTAAGGGATAAATACAACAACTTTTATGATGCTGAAGCAACTTTGGTTTTTGCTTTTTTGTTTCTAAATATATTATTCAGCTGGTTTATTGCATTGTGATATTTTTTTATTTTTGTACTGATGGTCAAACTGGTGACCAAATTAGGGTTTAAAAATGACTTTTTGTTTAAGTCTTGTTTTAGTAGTGAGAATGCATATTATTTAAAACTGTAAAGTTGATCACCAGTGTTTTCCCCATGCAGTACTGAAGTGATGTTATAAGGGCATTAATGGGAGCAATAAAATATTCTTTGGAAAACTCGAAAAATTACTTTTAACAGTAACAAAAAAAACTAAAAATAAAAAATAAAAAACTAATTTTTTAACTAAAACTTCCTTTTTGGTGCAAGTAATTGAGTTACTTTTTAAATGAAGTAACTAGTAACTGTAACTAGTTACTATTTTTCAGTAACTAGCACAACACTGTGTAAAATTAAGGAGCCACACTTTTTTACATGAAATAAGTGTAGCACTGATATTTACATAACCATAATGGTTTCTGTGAAATACAAATTAGTCAAAATTTACTCATTCATTAAATCTTTTAGTCTTTTATTCAGCATGGATGCATTCACGTGATTAAAAGGGCTGTAGAATGTATAGAACTGCTACTCTGTACAAATATATAAATCTTTATAAATTTTCAACATCACAACAATTTTACTTTAACATATTAGTAAAAATGCTTCATTATTAATTATAGCTATAATATTAACAATTCAAAATTCTAATTATATTCATTATTATTATTATTATTATTATTATTATTATTATTATTATTATTAATAATAATAATGATAATAAAATGTTTCTAACACTAAATCAGAATATCAGAATGATTTCCAAAGCATTATGTGACAGCAAAGCCTGGACAGATAGCAGCTGAAAATCTGGCTTTGCTATCAAAGGAATAAATAACATTTTAAAACAATTTCAAATTTCAATTGTAACTAGATTTCACAAAATTGCTGTCCTAACTGGATTTAAATCAAACAAATGCAGCCATGGTGAGCATAAGAGACATCTTCCAAAATCCGCCCAGCTCAAACTTCTGTAGTCATTATTCAAAGGCAGCAGCAGTGTAATAATGCGGCCAGGGCTCACCATTGGGCCGCACCAGGAGAATGAGCTCCCCCGAGTGGCTTTCACAGCTGGCCTTGATGAACATGACCACCTGATCATGTGAATGCTCTGCAATTTCCCGACCGTTGATCAGCACAACCTGATCGCCCTCGTTCAGTCGGGGGACACACAAATCAGCCTACAGACGAAACGCACATGATTGGACCCAAATTCTGTTATCATTTAGTCGTCTCATCATTTACACACAGACACACACACACACACACACACAGACACACACGCGCAGATACACACACACACACGTGCAGACACACACACACACACACACACACACACACACACACACACACACACACACACACACACACGTTTGTTTTTGTGAAAAGTGGGTACATTACATAGGCTTCCATTCATTTTATACAGATCAAACCGTATATTACATTGCCCTCACCCCACCCTACCCCTAAACCCAACCATCACAGGAGACTGTGTACAGCTTTACTCCCTGAAAAAACTCATCCTGTGTGATTTATAAGCTTTTTGAGAAGTGAGGACGTCACCAAAGTCCTCATATTTCACCTCCTTTTTGTAATACCTGTGTCATACCTTTGTCATTATACAGATTTGTGTCCTGATATGTCACAAACACACACACACACACAAAAAGCTATGTTGTAGAATGTTAGAAACTCGTAGCCATTGACTTCCATTGTATTTTTTTCCTACTCAAGAAGTCAATGGCTACCATTTTTCAGCATTCTACAAAATGTAGAAACTCAAAAAGGTTTAATAGTGTACAGATTCTCATCTCCTTAATGCATAATTTGAATATTCTAATACCAACACAGAAAATTCTATGGCCAATTTTGAATGAAAGTAAAATAGATCAATGCATAAAAAACCCTGACAAACAGGACAGCTTACTTCTAATCCTATAGGGGTCGCTCTTCAATATGTCTATTCTTATTTACTCCTGCTTTATCCCAGCTGCCCTATAAAGGGTAGTATAGCAGTATTTATGGCAATAAACAGTTTATTTGACATACCGATGTTCCAGGCGCTACTCGAGACACAATAATGGGCATCTTTTGATCAGATCCACCCTAAAGTGAAAACAAAGAAGAGGGAGAGGTGGTTTCAAAGGCAATGAGATATTTAATTATTCAACAATCAGTCAAAGAAAACGACAGGAGTAGGTCATTTTACCTTCACATTAAACCCAAATCTCCCATTCTCATCCGGCTTCATCTTGATAAGGACAAGATTGTCATGAGGAACGACTCCATTGGGCTAATGTGAGAATAAATAGAAATTATTTCAGTTCTTCCATTTCAGTTTTAAACCAATTCAAAATGGCACATTGCTCTTTTTTCTCTCTCTCTCTCTCTCTCTCTCGTTTACATTAGCTTCATTTGAGTACATTCTAGCTTGTTTTTTTCTGGCTTTTTTTTTAAATGAGGTATGACTTTGCATGGATGTCATACGCCTTCACATTTCTGATGATCTGTTCAAACATGTTTCAAATCATTGTTTGAGATCTTCCTAAGCTGTTTTACTCGCACACTTCTATTGGAGTGGCTTTGAAATTCTAGATTAGAATTCTAGATTCTTTGATTGTGGATTAGAATGGTTTACCAAATAAAAATTCACTTCTAAATTCACTTTTAAATTGTCATCTTAGCCTGCTTCTGAATAATACAGTTGAAAATAAATATTTTTTTTCCCCTGTGAAATGAATACTTTTGCAAATATTTCTTAAGATTTTTATAGTTTTAATAACTAAATTGTAATGATTATTATCTTTTGTCTTTGCCATGATGACAAAGAGTACATAATGTTTAACTAGTTATTTTGCAAGATACTAGTTTTGAGCTTAAAGTACCATTTAAAGGCTTAAAGGGGTGGTCCAGAGTGTATTTTTAAGGCTTGGTTGTGTTTATGGGGTGCAAAGCAATGTGTGCTAATGCTTTATTTGTATTAAAATAAATAAATAAATAAAAATCTTATATCTTTCATATATCTTACATTGATTATATACTGCTACTCAGCTAACATGAAAACGACTATCATATCTCGTAGATCCTCCGAAGGCCCGCCCTCAAAAGGCTTGGATTGGTGAGCTAACATAACGTGCTGTGATTCACAGATCGGAAGCATCACACCTCTACTAGCATGTGCTTCGCCATTCTGTAAATTCTGTCAGTCAGTGTAACTGTTAGTCGTATCAGTTTGAGCCTGAATCAGACAGAAAATAAAGAGGACACAACTGAACCTCATGCCTGCTCTCTAAAATAAAACCTGACAATTTTCTTTCAAATATATTCTGGTTTTAAGCATGTGTAAGTAGTATAAAACCAAAAAACAAAAATGTGTGCACATCTGGGATTCTCAAGGGCAGGTGCTCGATCAAAAACAAACACAATGGCAAAACGTCACAAGAAAATCGGCTGCTCCTTTTTTGAGGAGTTTTTAGCTGAATCCAGCACTGAACTGAGGGAGATTCATATATCTTACTTTCATTACATACTGCTATTCAGCTAACATGAAAACGAATATGAATATTTCCTAGTTCCTCCAAAGGCCCACCCTCAAAAGGCTCTTACAGGTCTATTATAAATACTTGCAGGTCTATTATGGTTGGAACTGCTCCTTTTTTGAGCAGTTTTTAGCTGAATCCAGCACTGAACTGAGAGAGATTGTGGATGCTGTCCTATGTCAAATGCTAGAGCTATATCTTTTTTATAACTCTCTGGAACATAATTAAAATTAAATTGTAAGCACTTCTCTTTTGTTGTCATGTCCTTTGGAAACCCGGATGTATTTTTTTGTAGTCCCAACACTTTGTTCGCTGTAGGCTTTGCTTAGCTAACTCTGTAAAAGCCAATGTCTTTCTTTGCATTGAACTTCAAGCATATTACATTAAGAGATTAATTAACATTACACTTGAACTGAAGCTTAAAATCGGATAACGTAGTGGACCACCCCTTTAAATTAGGTTATAGGGTTAGGTTAGGCAGATTGGCTTCATTAGGCAAGTCATTAGACAACATTTGTTTGATCTATAGACAATCGAATAAAAATAAACTTCTAAGGGGGCTAATAATATTGACCTTAACATTTTTTACATTTTAAATACACATAAAATAGAAGTAATTTCCTAACCAAACTAAAAATAAAACTTACTTTTTCACATTTGGCCATGTAAAACCAAAGCACATTAAACAGCATTTTATGTATAATTGCTACTGTACATAATTTTGTATTACTATTAGTTCCCACAAGCATTGCCTTTTTATCCATACTAATAAAACAAGGCCTTCAAAAGATGAACTCTCACAAAAGCAGTGAAAATTATTTATGTGCAAATGACTGCCTGCACCAAACCAGCAAGTGTTTTATTACTTTAGAGAGTGCAAGGCCATCAGTGGTGTGCCACAGAAGGGAGGGACACTGGACTATTAATGCCAACTTTAGAAAGAGGAACTACAAAGTAGCACAGACAGTCTGGGTCGAGTGAGTCACTGGATGTATTCTTACCATGGCCTTTTCGGTTGCTGTGGGGACATCGTACATTTCGTTGATGTGGTTGTCCAAATCCTGTTGGGAATGGGACAGTATGAGCTGGCTCAGGTTCTTCCGGGACTGCTTGGGTGGGAGGGCAGGTGGTGGGCCTTCAACACCTTCTGGAGACCTGTTACATTTTATGAAGGAAAGTAAAGAAATATAAATGCATATAAAACACAATACAATATGTAAACAGAAATATAACATTTCAACCCTTTAACTGCCCCACCAAGAAAAAAAATGTTTAGATTGCATTTCTCAACTCCTAATGTTGCTAGTTAACACGCTCAATCCATTTTTTTTTCAACACATCCCATAATTTCTAAAATATCAGCCTCTACCAATTGATAGATGTCAGTTTATGGTAAAAGTACCAGAATTAATACATGTACTATGAAAAATCTGAAAATATGAAGTGTAAGATCAATTTATTTAAAAATATATTCAAAATAAAACATTTTTGCATACTAAATATTTATTTGTCAAAATATTTCAGATTCTCATTTAACAAGCATTCTTGTTATTTTTTTTACAATAAAACTAAAATCAAGTGTAGTAGTGCAAAAGGACGTGTGTTTGTTAGATTTTTTGTAAACCAACAGTTATTTAAAACAGTCATTCATTAAATGACTTTAACAGTCATTATTTAAAACAGTAAAAACATGGTCAACTGTTTGGTATTTTATTTATTTTATATATTTATTTTTTTTATATATATATATATATATATATATATATATATATATATATATATATATATATATATATATATATATATATATATATATATATAAATAATATACATATATATAAATATAAATATAAATATAAATATATATATATATATATATATATATATATATATATATATATATATAGACAGTACACACACACACACACACACACACACACACACACACACACATATAGATATACATATACATACACACACACACACACACACACACACACACACACACACACACACACACACACACACATTTAATAAAAAGCTTTAACGCTTTTAATTTCTTAGATCTGAATTAAATTAAGTCAATTTTCATTCTGGAGTGAAAAATCACAATAATAAAAAGACAAACATATTAGGTTCAATTCAAGATTAACAATATATATATATATATATATATATATATATATATATATATATATAGATCAACTGAACTTTAAACAGACTTCTACCTTCCAATTATTCGTCAAACTTTTCATTAACTATACAACCAGAATAAAAATTAAATGTTAATGTCTTTTTTCTAATTTTTTTGTAAAAAGCAGAATGGGTTGCTAAAAATTGATCATATGTATCAGTGCAAGTGCAGTCTACTCAACCACAATTAATAATAATACATATCTGCTAACTCAATAAGTGCAATTCACATTTATTCCTCAAGGTGGCAAGGCGATGTTTCACTTACGCTAATAAATTATACAGAATTAAAAAAAAAAAAAATAATGATTACAAAATAAAGGTTTAAAAACAATAATGAAAAAATATTTGTTAGTTTTGCATGTTGATTTGAACCAGCGAATGATGATTTCCAGTTGACTAAACTGAAAAAATAAGCAAAAAGACAACATTTTGAATGTCAGATCAAATGACTCATTCAAAGGTTGAATATCTGCCTTTGAAAACTGTTTCAGATTCATTTCAAAAGTGAGGAAAGTGCATGATTTTACTTTAGTTTTACTTTTTGTTAGCTTTTTAATCAAATAAAGAAGACAACATTTTAAGCAGAGCTAGCAGCCATCTTGTTAGTGATGTCAAATGATGGGTGCTTCTCAATATCCTATCCTATCCTATCCAATAACCTAAACCGATCGAGCTCAGCCATCTCGTATGTCATCTTAACTCTCTCATCACAAGACGACGAGGACTGAGGAGAGAGCAGGCTTCCTGACCAGTTATTAATGAGGATACACCGGTGCATCCTTGGCGGAAGTCTTTGTAAACGTGACGCATAATGTACATTTTCCTCCCCTTCACATCTGCACCAATAATAACTACAGCAGAAAATACGAACACACATTAATGTGCATATGAAGCATGAAGTTACTGTATATGTGGGTAATGTTTTCACAATTCCTTTCATTTTTGGTGTATGATGTACTTCTGACAAATAAAAGCAGCTAGTAACTGTGAATAATTCATTGTTAATAATAACTAGAAAAAGAAATACAGACAAATGTGGTGTTTTGTAGAGGTGGACACTATTACAATATAAATAACTTTCTATAATATTGAAGAATCCTGATGTGCAAGCAAAATCAGTAGTGTAGAGCAAACTTTTTAGTCCGCGACCCTCAAAATAACAATGCCAGCCACTCGCTAACCCCACATTTCTTGGTGGTTAGATATACAAGCATTGCGCACAGAACAATAGGCCTGTATAAACATGAGCATATTGACAACTCAAAAAAGTGCAACTGTCTAACAACCATATCATTTTTATAGTCATTTATTATTCGTTTAATTTAATATTAACTTTAACTAAAGAGACTGGTGGACACAATGTTTTCAACACAAGTCTATTCTTGGTTTAAGCCACTCAGAGATCATTCTCAATGTTCAGTTGTGGCCTGTATTCATTTTTAATGTATTTGATTGCCATAAAGGTGTCAGAAAGTTTAACCTGGTGCTATGAAATCAATCTGCTGCAGCTGACGCTATTGCGGTGTTAGTAATTTAATGTAAACACACCAATCCTATGAAAAAAAAATTATAGAAAGGCTGGTGGATTTTCATTTGCATGTTGTTGTTTTTTATGTAACTATTAACCACTATTTTTATCTTCTGTGGGATAAAATATGGTAATTATAATAGTTTAATAAAAATAACTTTGACCTTTGGAAATCCCCAAGGGACCCTCTGTTATTGTTCTGTGACCCCCACTTTGGGAACCACTGGTGTAGAGTATTCATTAAATGAAGGTTCTTTGAAGTGAAGCTAAAGAAAGTGAGGAAATATCATTTTGCTTGATTCTGTTTTTCTGTCTTTTTCTTGCATGCTGAGAGGATGGAGCAAGGATACGAGGGAAAAAAACAAGGTTGCAGAAAAAATATCTGCTAAGCTCCTGATGTGTCTCACTGAGGGGCAATGTTGATCGATCTAATTCAAGTCCACAGGCTATATGAAGTTGAAGTTTGGAAATTTCCACAAACACAAAGGTTTTTCCACAAGTTATTATCAGTGAACCAGGCAGTTGTTTCATAGACTGAACAAATTAACTATTAAAAATTGCTAAATGCATGATTGCAGGGCTTAAAAAGATATGCGCCACTCTATATCTCCACGATGGACGTTCACTGTTCTCCAGCCTCCGGCACCTAGACCGCAGCTCTGCACAAGAGGCCTGAGGAGAAATTGTTGAGTCCAACTGAGCCAGGTTTTTCTTGAGTTTTTTTTTCCCTTTAATTTCATCAATTAGTGAAGTTTGTTCCTTGCCACTGTCCCCACTGGCTTGCTTGGTTTGGGACTTATGGAGCTGTGCTTTGATGGACTTGCTCTTCAGTGTTTGGACTTTCAGCAATGAAACCACACTAAACTAAATTGAACTAACTCTGAAAACTGGACTGACGCCGTTTCAATTTCAATTTACTAGAACTTCTGTTAGATAAATTAATTTTATTAATTTCCATATATTATTTATATTCTTTTTATATATGTATGCTCTTAAAGGAACCCAAAGTTAATGTTATATGTATATGCTTTTTGATATAAATCAAATGCTCAACTGTAGTTTTCAATCAGTTGGAATCAGTGGAATGTGCCAGTTGCAGGTATATTGTGCTGACAATGATTTTATTATAAGATCTATAGGATTCTACCAAACAAACTGTTTAGACCAGTGATTAAAGACAATGCATCATCAACTGTATGCCTGTATAAAACTGGCCTCATAGGACTGCCCTTTGAGTAACCAGAATGGAACCTTTTGTGTTTCTTCTGTATTGTTCCCTTGCTGCAATAACATTAAAATCTAAGAAAATGAATCTTCCTGAGTACTGGAATAATTTTTGATCCTGACAACTTCTATGTTAAGCTGCTTTGACACAATCTAGAGTGTAAAAGCACTATAGAAATAAAGATGAATTAAACTGAATATATTAAACAAAGTTAAAGTCATTTTTATTGCTCATGTGTCTGTGGACATTTATTGCCATTTTCTGTGAGAATTTTGTAAAACATCAACAGATTTTTTGTGAATTGATTTTGGGAGTATAGTTACTAAAAGCCTAAAACATGAATTTAAAAAATATTAACTATCAAATAAGTTTTAGCAAATCCAATAAAGTAGTAAACGAAGCAAGTCTCTTAAACAATACATCTACTAAAAGACAGAAAATAATACTTTACACACTGAACTGTAAATAAATAACAGAAACATTTGCATATTAGTTAACAATATAACTGAAATTAATATATAAACAGAATAATAATACAGCTGAAGTCAGAATTATTAGCCCTCCTGTATATTTTTACCCATGTTCTGTTTAAAGGAGAGAAGATTTTTTTCAACACATTTCTAAGCATAATAGTTTTAATAACTCATTTCTAATAACTGATTTCTTTTATCTTTGCCATGATGACAGTAAACAATATTTTATAGGTATTTTTAAAAGACACTAGTAATCAGCTTAAAGTGCAATTTAAAAGCTTAACAAGGTTAATTGGGTTAATTAGGCAAGTTGGAGTATAGGCAAGTTATTGTATAACAGTGGTTTGTTCTGTGGACAATAGGGTGTATGCCTCAGTGCTTCCAGTGAACTGTCTTTCCATTATAAAATTGCCACGTTTAAGGTCGGATTTCTTTAAAAATCAGTGATCTTCACTGCCTGATAGATATACGATATGAAGTGGGTCTCAGACCAGACAAGAAGCATTGCATTAAATTCCATTTTGCCCTGCCATGTCTGTAAAATATGACAGTTTATTTGACCCCAGTATTTTTAATAGAGTTTCTGCACTAGCCTGCTGGTACTGACGGCAGTAGAGGTTACATCTTTCATCTCATTTTACGAGTGAACAACTAAATTAAGTCTATTTAACTGAATCTATTATGATTACATTATTACAACATCGATGCTGTAAAAGAAAACTTTTGAAATTGTAAATAGTCACATTAAGCTTTCACCAGAGGTTTATCATTGGCTGAAAAACACTAGCTGAGAATAAAGTATTCCTTAACGGTGCTAATAATATTGACCTTAAAATGGTTTAAAAAGGTGACGCAGTGGTGCAGTAGGTAGTGCTGTCGCTTCACAGAAAGAAGGTCGCTGGTTCGAGCCTCGGTTGGGTCAGTTGGCAATTCTGTGTGTAGTTTGCATGTTCTCCCCGTTTTCTGCTCCGTTTTCCCCCACAAGTCCAAAGACATGGGGTATAGGTGAATTGGGTAAGCTAAAATTGTCTGTAGTGTATGTGTGTGAATGAGAGTGTATGAGTGTATTCCCAGTGCTGGGTTGCAGCTGAAAGGGCATCTGCTGTGTGAAACATATGCTGGATAAGTTGGCGGTTTATTCCACTGTGGCGACCCCAGATTAATAAAGTGACTAAGCTGAAAAGAATTTGAATGAATGAATGGTTTAAAAAAATTAAACTGCTTTTATTCTAGCTGAAATAAAACAAATAAGACTTTTTCCAGAAGAAAAAATATTATAGAAAATACTGTGAAAAATGCATTCCCTCTGTTAAGCATCATTCGGGAAAAGCTTGGAAAAGAAAAAAAGATTCACAGGAGGTTAATCATTTTGACTTTATTTATATATTTACGCAGATTTACATAAGTAGATAAATTTTTTTTAAAAATCTGCGTATTTCTGCGCGCACAGATTCCGTGTGGGCTTACTTCACGACTTGACATATATGAGTCTTTCTAGTGAGCATGTGTTGAACGCCTCTGTGCAGTCTATACTTGGAATGGCTGTGTTCAACTGCATATTTACAGTAAGCACACTTCGCTCTAGCAACCAGCAAGTTCACAGCAATTCAGCTCAATAGATTTCATTCAGTTGAGCTGAACACATTATACAGTGACAAATCACTGAACCACTGAATTATGCAACACATTTTGTTTTACCTTTCACACTTGGGTGCACACTTCCAATGAACACCACACCACTGGGGTCAGGAGTATGTGTGTGTGCCTGCATGTTTGTATATGGGGCGTAAGAGTGTGTGTGTGTCTGCATTAGTGTGTCGCCTCCCACTGACCCCGTTTGGCTTTTGTGTTCATTTCTAGTTGTTTTCTCAAGCCAGCATGGTGTCAGAAAGTGACCGCACTGACCCAAACTGAACACATCAGGCACATACAGAGCAGCAGAGAAGGCCAAAGGGCATATCGAGAAAGTGTCCTGTTGTTTACGCACAGCCAAGACATACATCTCTATTCTTGAACCGATGATTCGTATGAGCCCATTCTTTTAATGAATCAATTGAAAAGACTCTTAAACACACTATTGTGCACAGATTGGGTACTGCTGCTGGTTTCTGTTCTGAGTATAAACAGCAGATGGTTATGTCATTATTTGGAAATATGACAGAGATAAGCAAGCATAAAACTAAAACTGAATACATGAGTGGGCGTACATTTCTCTGTGCTGGTTATTCTATATGAAAACAGGATGGTAAATACGAAGTGAAAGGAAATATGCAATACATTCAGTTTCTCTGAAGCAAAAAAAAAAAATCTGATTTATATGTGACACATACACTATACACCCCCAGATAGTCTAAGATATGCCAAATTCTCAAATCCTGTATATTTTAGATTTCTCAGAATTAAGTTCAAACATATTAAGCATGTTCAAATTAATTAATGTACACCATATCATGTCCTAACTTTTAAATTAATATTTTCTATAGGATGCTTTATAATAATATATGTGTGCATATACATTAGGTTAATGCAGTCATTTATGCCAAGCACTGTATTTGATTTCTACAGTGCTCAGCATAATTGAGCATACCCCATTTTGATGAATGAAATGAATATTTGTATCCATTTCTCAGTGAATATAGGCAATGTATTTTGGGGAGGACATGCAACTAATCTAATGTATATGCACAAATATAATATTGTATAGCTTCCTATTAAATATATGAATTTAAAAGATAGACTTGTGAGGAATGTACTTATATATGCTGAGCACTGTATTATGTGAAATTAGATTTCACAGTGGTCAGGGCCACCCAAAGCAATTAGCATTTATGGATTTAGCAGACACCTTAATCTGAATTGACTTTCAATATAGAAACAGACACTTTGTCAACAATCCATCAATTTTCACAGTACATAAATACTGGAAGCTCACAGAATTAGAAACTAAGAAATGGCATAGCTTCGTATATTTAATACATATGTTGTAAAATAGAAATAATGATTTTTTTAAATAAATGAATTAAATTGCAAGCATTCAAGAATGATCATTATTGAAATCCAAGCACTGCTAAAAACCTGCTGTTCTAACATTCAGTCCTGATGACACATTCTGACATCAGACCTTCTACAAATGCATATAAATAAATCTGTATTTAAGTATTTTCTTTTAGCAATAATCATTTATCATCCAAAAACACCAAATAAAATAAACAAAAATAAATTAAATAAAAAACATAAAATGCAAATAAAATTAAATACACATAAAAATGTATTTAAAAAAATATATATATATATATAAAAAAATAATAAAATAAAAAAAAATATATAAAATTATATATATATATATATATATATATATATATATATATATATATATATATATATATATATATATATATATATATATAATAAAATAAAATAAATAAAATATATGAAAAAAAAAATAATTGTAAAAATGAAAAAAAAGTTTATTAAATTAAATTAAATTAAAAAACAAAAAAATTATTTGAATCTCTTTTTAGATTTTTGTTGTCAATGCTGGTAGTCAAATTACATCTGAAAAGCAAATCAACTAACGAAAACAATTATGTTTTTGCAACCCAGCCCATCATGAGGCAGGTCATGTGGTGACACCCCCTACTATAAACAGGTCATTCCTATAGCAGCTTAAAGGCCGAAACAAAGAAAAAAAGGGGGGTGGGGTATTATATTCCTATTAAATGAGTTTAGCAAAGGAACTCAAAACAACCACATGCCATGCAAATAACCTATCAGCTACTGGCAATGTCATTAGGCTTAAGTACACTGCAGACCCATTCAAGAGGATCACAAAGGGCTTGACATGTTTACCATGCCCCGTTAAAACCCAAAGCACTGAGCCCAACGCTATGAGCGGTAAACACATTTTACAGCTGCGCAGCATGCTTTTGGTTTCCATTCAGGGCCATTTAAGGGCGCAGACAGAGGGTGGTAGCTGTGATTGGAAGGCAGAGACAAAACAAACGGCCAATAAAAGATGGTTTTGGTGCAATAAAACCACTTCTCTAGTTTGAGGAACAGACTTGAGCTTCTGTTTTTTATTTTACACGAAATTATGTGGCTTTTGCAAATAGCGTTTTAAAATAACCAAAATTATTTAATGATTCTAGAAGTTGATACAATTTGCACTCTGGTATGACTAATCAAGCAATATAAAGCTAGCAAATTAATAATAATAAAAAAAGAAATGAGCACACCAAACATCTGCAAAACACATTTTTAAAAATTTATTCTATTCCATTTTAAGACCGGCTTGACTAACTGAGGAGCCTGTTGTAATATTAAGCTTGTCGTCGAACTTTTGAATAAACCATTACATTATCACTCCATTTTTAATTTAAAAATCTTGCTGCCTTAATTTTTTTAGTTGAACTAAATAAACTTTTCTAGTCATCTCAATTTTTATCAATCAAACCGACTAAAAATATTAAGTTAAACTTTGCATAACCTAAAAAATTTAGTTGAAACCTGATTAACTTATTAAAATGAGTTAAGGTAACATAAAAACATCATGACTTTTTGTCATGTCATATTTCTTTTTACAGTGAGTTAATTGCAATTCTCTTTCAAACAATTGCTCTGTATCTCACTATGGGAACACCTCCTGGCATGACAGACCATAAATGCACCAATTACACCACATCTGTCTAAAAGACGCACCAATCATTTTACAGAATGAGGATGTTTGTATATTGCAGGAAGATTGCTAGTATAACATAGATATATACACTAGATATCGCATAGACCCTGAGCTTGAGCCAATAGCACCGCCACATTTGTACAGTGCTCCCAGGACAAACGTCATTCAACAGCAGTCAAGACTAAGCCAATCTTACGAACGAGCAAACAAAAAAAAAAACGAAGCATAAAAGCATGACATTTCATAGGTAAGATCTTGTTTTTTACGATTTATATGTTATAAACATTGGTGCTCAACAAGTAACGTTATTGATGATAATACAGTCTCTTACTTTATTGACCATAAGGTAAAGTAACACCAACTTGCACTAAATTCTAGGCTTATGCTAGTTTTGTTAAATAAAATAAGCAAACAATGTAAATGAAATATGACAACAAGACGCTGCCAGTATTATTGTCGGCTAAGTGAAGTAACAGCTAGTTTTTGAAGTAACTTATAAGGGTGCCTGATAACATAGCTGTGCCTGCTCAATGTGCCTACTTTTGCAGGGATATCAATGATTCACACGAGTCGTTCATAATGGAGACTCATTCACAAATGAATTGCAGTCACGTAACCATCAATGTAGAAAAGTGATGTAAAATTATAATTTTCATAATTAAAAAAATAATTTGCATACTAACCACTGGGAAAATTCCCGATCATACAGGGAGTGCAGAATTATTAGGCAAATGAGTATTTTGACCACATCATCCTCTTTTTGCATGTTGTCTTACTCCAAGCTCGAAAGCCTACTACCAATTAAGCATACTAGGTGATGTGCATCTCTGTAATGAAAAGGGGTGTGGTCTAATGACATCAACACCCTATATCAGTTGTGCATAATTATTAGGCAACTTCCTTTTCCTTTGGCAAAATGGGTCAAAAGAAGGACTTGACAGGCTCCGAAAAGTCAAAAATAGTGAGATATCTTGCAGAGGGATGCAGCACTCTTAAAATTGCCAAGCTTCTGAAGCGTGATCATCGACCACCACTGAACAAGACACACAAGCTGAAACGTCAAGACTGGGCCAAGAAATATCTCAAGAGAGTGAGTCTTGATGGGGCCCGTGCCTGGATCGGTAAAGGGCAGAGAGCTCCAGTCCGACTCAGACGCCAGCAAGGTGGAGGTGGAGTACTGGTCTGGGCTGGTATCATCAAAGATGAGCTTGTGGGGCCTTTTCGGGTTGAGGATGGAGTCAAGCTCAACTCCCAGTCCTACTGCCAGTTTCTGGAAGACACCTTCAAGCAGTGGTACAGGAAGAAGTCTGCATCCTTCAAGAAAAACATGATTTTCATGCAGGACAATGCTCCATCACACGCGTACTCCACCAAGTACTCCACAGAGTGGCTTGCAAGAAAGGGTCCTTGTTCACCTGATCTGAACCCCATAGAGAACCTGTGGTCCATCATCAAATGTGAGATTTACAAGGAGGGAAAACAGTACACCTCTCTGAACAGTGTCTGGGAGGCTGTGGTTGCTGCTGCACGCAATGTTGATGGTGAACAAATCAAAACAGACAGAATCCATGGATGGCAGGCTTTTGAGTGTCCTTGCAAAGAAAGGTGGCTATATTGGTCACTGATTTGTTTTTGTTTTGTTTTTGAATGTCAGAAATGTATATTTGTGAATGTTGAGATGTTATATTGGTTTCACTAGTGAAAATAAATAATTTAAATGGGTATATATTTGTTTTTTGTTAAGTTGCCTAATAATTATACACAGTAATAGTCACCTGCACACACAGATATCCTCCTAAAATAGCTAAAACTAAAAACAAACTAAAAACTACTTTAAAAAATATTCAGCTTTGATATTAATGAGTTTTTTGGGTTCATTGAGAACATGGTTGTTGTTCAATAATAAAATTAATCCTCAAAAATACAACTTGCCTAATAATTCTGCACTCCCTGCAGATATATGTATAAATGTTTACATATCTATGGCTCGGGATGGCCAGTCCTCTACTACACCATGGTCCCACATTCATTTCAAAGGAGCACTACCCTGTACTAAAATGGCGGCTCTATTGACGCATCCCTTCCAATAGAGAACAACAGGGTAGGCAAGATCTATTGTAAATATCTATGCTAGTATACATAATACAGCACCTTAGGAGGGACCATCAATAATAACAAAGTATAAGCAAATGGAGTTTCTGAGCACATATCGTTCTGCTATTAAGAGAAAGTACTCACGGTGTAGACTCCAGGCTGATGCTGTTAGCTTGTGTAGAGGAAGCTGATTTGTGATTGGAGAAAACGGGAAGGCTGGGGGAGGCATGGATGACATGGTCGACCAGGTGACCCATTGAAGAGGGCCGCAGCCGGGGACCCTCTTGAACAAACAAGGAGTTGCTGTCGACAGAACATTTATAGTTGATGTAATCAGAAATCACTAAACTGAGAACATAAATCATTTGGATAAAGTTAAACAACGTGTTTGTACTGTATTTATGAAAAATATGTTAGCATAGTGACTAGGGTTGGGTCGATAGATGATGCCATAGTCCATAACCGATAGACATCACGATGCTGAGCCGGCATTGCAATCCTCTGCCCCACTCAATCGCAGCGGCAACCCACTCACGAAAAATACACACGGCTGTTTACGATAATACGTCTTAGTTTTAAAATGGCATTTTAGAACGAAAACGATCCACGTCCACACTGGCGTTTCACCTAGCATTTCTGAAAAGCCCTCCTTCCACGCTATAATCACTGAAAACGTACATCACGTGACCACGCACGCACGCACGCACGCACGGACGGACACGCATGCACGCACACTCTCTGTCAGGCTGCAGCGTATGCGCACAGGCTCACAGCATCAGTACACTGCTTCAATCTTTCGCTTTCATGCTTTTACTTAGTAATTTCAGTGAAAACCTCAGATACTGTTAGTTGGTTCCTGTTGGTTGTGCACTTTTTTTTTACCAACCAAATTTGTCAACGTTATTATAAAGACGATCACTACCTATTCATGCAAGAGTCCCGTGGAAAAAAGTACTTGGCAGGTGGTAATTTGTGCGTAACTTATATTTATTTATTTATTTATGATTTGGTTATGGGTAAAACAAAGACCATGTGGGTCAGATAGTAGGCTACAAATAATTAAATTGTTATGAATTACTTAATTATTTATAAATAATTAATTCACCAACGCCTACGACGACAATGCCATTGTCCATTGCGATGTTTCACATTAGACATCATACGACGCCAAATTGGTCGACATTGCCTAATAGTGACATGCGGAGTTACTGTAAAGCACATGATGCTTCATAGAATATGAAGCTACACGTGATATTAGTTGCTATCTCTAAATTGTACAACATCTAGTTTTTCCTTTACTTTATTG
The DNA here is from genome assembly GCA_903798195.1 of Danio kyathit. Taxonomy (NCBI): domain Eukaryota; kingdom Metazoa; phylum Chordata; class Actinopteri; order Cypriniformes; family Danionidae; genus Danio; species Danio kyathit. Next base: position 121,759 of record CAIGQS010000147.1, read on the forward strand.
GTTTCCTGATAATTCCAAAGTCTCTAAAAATCTCTGACTTCTTGTGTAAAACTCACATAGACTGCCAAGAATAGGTTTAGGTCATATTTTGCTATTAAATCAGAGGGGAAAGACAGAGCATTATAATACAATTTGAATTAAGATTATGCCTTTTTAAGACGATTAAGATTTTTGCACTGTGACATTCTGATTGAAATGCAAGAAAAAAAACAGCAAATTTGTCGCAGAGTCTCTATTTCTTAAAATAAACATAATAAAACAAATAAAGGTGTAGTTAACCAAAAAATGAAAACATACTCCCTATTTACTCAACCTCAAGTGGTTCCAAACCTTTATGAGTTTCTTTTTGTTGTTGTTGTCGAACGGTTCAGTTCGGTTACGATTATCATGCCATTGATTCAATTCAATTCGATATCTCGGTGCATCACTGTGCATTGACAATGCTTTCCTTACACAATTATATATTTTACTTCACAGAACAAGAATTCTTGTATTAAAATGTATAATTTTTAAATACATTTTATATGTATTTGTAACACAATCTTGTCCTTTAATACAAGCAGTCAGGTATATGAACTGTACCTTTAATTTTACCTGCTCAAAGAAAACACTCTGCATCAAACAAAACTTAAGGACATGCACAGAACAACATGAGCATTTTGAGCATTGTCCAGTGAGTTGTTAAGTCCAGTGAGTTGCTGCGGTTGCAGCGACTAGTCGACTTTAATGCTCTGCCCTAATGCATTTTGATTGACATCGACTAGTCACTCTGCGCAGATCACGTGGTTTGACCTGAACTACAAGGCAGCTTTACACGGGAAGGAGGTTGACTGGATGAAACTGCCCTCGGATTATTTAAAGTAATTTTTAAAGTGTTATTTTTCTTATGTCAGGATCAATGAGCATGTGGATATATTTCCTGCAAATAAATCGCAAATTGTGGCATGTTGCAAAACATTTGACTCGAGTGTTTTATTGATGACATCACCAGTGACTAGTCGACATCGACTGATAACATAAAAAAAATTTCAAAAATCTAAAGTTGTTCAACCCTTACACATCACAGAGATAAAGGTGGCTAAAAATTCCCTAAATTGTCTTTTCTTCCTTTTCTGTTGAAGTGGAGTGGCATGACTGAGGAACTGAGGAACTAAAGCAAGACTGAGGAACTGAGGAACTGAGGAACTGAGGACTGAGGAACTAAAACAAGACTGAGGAACTAAAACAAATGCTGAGGAACTAAAACAAGCAAACTACAACCTCAGGAAAACGATCAAAGCAGCAAAACGTCAATACAAAGACAAGGTAGAGGGTCAATTTAACACCAATAATGCAAGGAGCATGTGGCAGGGACTTAATTACATCACGGACTTTAAAAGTAATAAATCCGCCACTGTGAACATTGCTGCGTCTCTCCCGGACGAGCTCAACTCGTTCTACGCCCGCTTTGAAGCCCAGAACAGCGCACATACACAGCGCGCTTGCTCTGAAGCCCAGAACAGCGCACATACACAGCGCGCCCGCTCTGAAGCCCAGGACAGCGCACACACGCAGCGCGCTCCAGCGGCCGACACAGAAACCGCCAGCACACTCTCTGTTTCTGTAGCGGATGTAACGAGATCTTTCCGTCGCGTGAACATCCGAAAAGCTACGGGCCCAGATGGCATCCCTGGACGTGTACTTAAAGCATGCGCACACCAGCTAGCGGGGGTTTTCACGGACATCTTTAACCTCTCGCTCTCTCGGTCTGTGGTTCCTACATGCTTTAAGACAGCTACTATTGTGCCAATACCGAAATCAGCTAAAACCACATGCTTGAATGACTGGCGTCCGGTTGCACTGACACCCATCTTCAGCAAGTGCTTTGAGAAGCTGATTAAAAACCACATCTGCTCTGTACTGCCCGCTAACACTGACCCTCTGCAATTTGCATACAGAAACAACCGATCCACAGATGATGCTATTGCTTTCACCTTGCACACTGCTCTGTCTCACCTGGAAAACAAAAACACATATGTGAGAATGCTGTTTGTGGACTACAGCTCAGCATTCAACACCATAGTGCCTGCCAAGCTGGTGGTGAAGCTCCAGGCTCTGGGCCTACACAGCTCTCTGTGCAACTGGATCCTGGACTTCCTGTCAAGCAGACGCCAGGTGGTCAGAATGAACAACATCACCTCATCCACACTGATCCTCAACACTGGTGCTCCACAGGGCTGTGTTCTCAGCCCACTCCTGTACTCCCTGTACACACATGACTGTACATCCAAACACAGCTCCAATGTCATCGTTAAATTTGCTGATGACACAACGGTGGTGGGCCTAATCACCGATAATGATGAGACGGCCTACAGAGAGGAGGTGCACGCTCTGACGCAGTGGTGTCAGGAAAACCACCTCTCACTCAACATCAGCAAAACCAAGGAGCTGGTGGTGGATTTCAGGAGAGAGAAGAAAGAACACACTCCCATCACCATCAACGGGACACCAGTGGATAGAGTCAGCACTTTCAAGTTTCTTGGAGTACACATCGCTGAGGATCTGACATGGACTGCCCACACAGACGCAGTGCTGAGGAAGGCACAACAACGTCTCTTCTTCCTCAGGCGTCTCAGGAGGTTTGGAATGAGCCCCCACATCCTCCGCTCATTCTACACCTGCACTGTGGAGAGCATCCTCACTGGCTGCATCACCACCTGGTACGGAAGCAGCACCAGCAGCAATCGCAAAGGTCTACATAGGATCGTGCGTACTGCTGGACGCATAGTAGGAGGTGAGCTTCCCTCCCTCCAGGACATCTACACCAGGAGGTGCATGAGGAAAGCCAAGAGAATCATCAGCGACTCCAGCCACCCAAGCCTTAGACTTTTCTCTCTGCTACCCTCAGGCAGAAGGTTCCGCAGCATCCGGTCACGCACCAGCCGACTGAAAGAAAGTTTCTTTCCTCAGACTATCAGGCTGATGAACACTTAACACACCCCACACAAACTCTTCCCTACCCCACACTGCACACCATCAAGATGTAGCATGCACTGCACTTTAACAAATCCATACTTAAAACAATACTGCCTACGTATCGCTGTCAACATTGCCAATTTTACATTGTCTTGTTTTTTGTGAGTATGTTGTTGTATACTGCACTGTCTGTATCCTGCACTGTCTGTATTTTGCACTGTCTGTATTTTGCACTGTCGTTGTATTTGCACTGTCTGTATTTTGCACTGTCGTTGTATTTGCACTGTCTGTATTTTGCACTGTCGTTGTATTTGCACTGTCTGTATTTTGCACTGTCTGGAGCCAGCACCTAAGCTTTTCACTCATCATTGCACACGTGCTGCTGATGATGTGACAATAAAAGTGATTTGATTTGATTTGATTTGATTTGACAGGCATAAAATCATACACATACAACAGTCACATTTTTTTTAACCCAAGCACCCTGCCGAGTCTTTGCTCATTAGGTTATGGGTTTGACTGAAAGCGAGCGGCACTCACTGGTTGGGTGTCCCAGGAGGGGAGCGGGTGGGTAGGCTGCGGGTCTCTAGCCTCTCTTCAGACAGTGAGTTCCTGCTCACTGCTTCCCAGTCAGTCACACCCATCAGCTTTCTGGCCAGGGGTTTGCTGGGTGATCTAATACATGAAACACAGTTTGTTAATATCTGCAACACCTCAGTAGAGCCATAGGATAAAGTCACTTGTGTTAACTGTTGTACAGTAAGGCAGTTAGATATTAATACACTGATTAATTGTATGATTAAATGAAGTGGGCAATTTGACAGCGTTAAACCAGTTTAGTGTTCAGCGTTAATATAATCTTGCTAACCATTTCTAAAAGATTTAAAATTAACTCCATGCTTATTTTAATCTGAAACCGAATTGAGTTTATCTTTTAACTTTTCTGCTCTTCTGAGATTTTGTTCTACAGCGTTCCATTTATATTACAAATGTGTAACTGCAGGAGTTCTCTATATTTTGTCATGGTGATCCCTAGTGAGGTAATTTTGTGACTTTGGTGCAAATTTAGCAAATTCATTGACATTCAAGAGTGCTGTTAGGGGTTTCTGTCATAACAGTATCTACGTTGAAAGTCAGACAAAGCAGAATCTACTGTCAGGCTGCCAATTCTGACTATTCTCACTATTCTGAGATAAAAAAAAAAAAAAAAAGAACAAATACAAGGTTGACTTTACTCATCTTTTGCAAGTTTTCTATTTGTTGGCATTTCAAACAATTGTATCAGGGAAAAAAAAAATCAGAAACTGTTGAAACAAAGAAAAGACTATTCATGACCTTTAAAGATGCACAACAAAAGTCAATGCATATGCTTCCATCAATCTAATTTTATGCACATTTTGGAATATGGCATAAAAAATGCCACATAAGTACACATAAAATCAAAACTAACCATATGATTTTTGCTCACATTGCTAGTTTTGGGGTAAACAATTCATCTGTGTATGTCATAAAAAATGCCCTTGTAATCCAAAGTTGCACTTGTTTGTTTTCAGTTGAAATCTCAGATCACGTCTGTCTGAGGTATTGGGCATGATTAAGTATGTTAACCACACCCAATACTTCAGACAGACGTAATCTGAGAATCTGAGAGTCCAACTGAGTTTTGACAGCACTATGGCAACAAACAGAAATGGTGTGAAGGAGGTGTCTGTTAGGTTGTAATAACTCTCCCAAAACCTTTCCCAATATTTCTGAATGAAATGCCTACTTTACTACATCCAATCAGCTTGCAGTAGAAAAAAACAAGCCATGCCCAATGCTTTCTCATTTAATATTCCATTTCTATAGGAACTGCATGAATGCAAAAAAAAAACGTTGTAACTTCTGGTTCATGCGGACTTTAATGAAAAGATGTGCATACATTTTGATATTGCACATTAAAACATATGCACATAACAGTAGGATAAACTATCCAATGAGAAAAAAAGTGCATAAACTACACTACTATGAAAACACATTTACTGAATAAATTCCAACATGCGAACCAAAAATCATGTCAATTTGTTTAAAGAGATAACAAAATGTGCATAATGGGACAGCATTAATGGACAAACCAGTGGACCGACCACATTGTAAAATATCCTAAATGTTGCTTTGGTCATTCTAAAATCCCTTAGCCAAAGTCTGTCATCAAAGTGGTTCACATTATTACCTCCCAGAACTGTGTTGAGCGGCTGCATTCTCAAAGACCAGCCTAGTGCTTTCAAAAGCCACCACGCGTTCATACACTCTTTTCACATTTCCAGGTTTCTCAGTAGCGTAAGGCGTCATAATTGGGTAAACTTAGAGCGCAGTGTATTGGGGAGCACAACAAAAAAAAATTTACAATACCATTTGCTGAAATAATAAAAGAAAAACGCCATGATGATGTTATAAAGAATTTCAGAAAAAAAGTAAAAAAAAAAAACAGTGTGAGACTGATGACGGCAGCCAGAGGAGAGAATAACGTCAAATTTACCCTCAGCCCCATAGACCCTGCATTAGAAACATCTCACATAAGTGGCAATTCCTTTTTTGTAATTTGACGCAAAGATGATATACTGTAATACAAACATAAATGCATATAAATAAAACTTTCAAGGATTTAAGATTATAATGACCGTTAAACGTGTCATAACAGTCTCATGAAAAGGATCCATTGTGTTCAATGTCTTCTGATGTGAAAGTCATTTAAGAAAAAAGGCCCATAGTGGCTTCTCTGCTGCAAATTTGTCTTTTAGATGTTTGGTGCAAGTTTATCAGGAAGTGATAATTTTGTTCTTTGAGTCATTGAAAAGAAATGATGCAAATATACATTTGCAAATATTTTATTTAATATTCCAGGTTTGCATATAAGTCTAATTTGCATATTTGGATGGAAACATATATACTGTAATGAGAAAGATTTTTTTTTTTTTTGCAATATACTAGAAAACCTAGATTCCATTACCTGAAATGCAGTAGCAATCAAAAGTTTGTATGCATGTCCACGGCTGTAAATACCTACGCGGGGTGTTACTGAGACGGTGACCACCAAATGAACTTAATCTTGCTTAAAAAGGACTTTGATCCCAGCATCTCACTGCATGTTCAGTTCACAGGCTAAACCAAGTTCCTCCTCCTCACCAGCTGCTAGCTTATTATTATTTTTAAGAAACTACTCATTTTCACAGAAAAAAATACTCTTCCAGAACAAATTAATATTCTAATGATCACCACCCGAAGAATCACATGAAAACAAAAAAAAAGCACACACTACCTTGCAAACACTCTGTCCTTGATTCCCTTCTCCTTGCCATACTGAACAGATTGTGCTTCCGTCCTCCCGCTGTGAAGAAATGTACAATGTTTGTCAGGACTGGAGCAATATTTTCAAACTTATATATATAAACTTATATAACAAACTTCCAAAGCTTTCATCATTCTGTGCTTTTTTCTTTATCTGCTTCAAGCTATAGAGTTCACAAAGGTTTTATTATGCTGTACCAATAAACACTAATAAATCTAGAGAGCATCAAAAGATTAAATATTGATCACCTCCTCTTCCTATATCTAAAACTGGATAAAGAGCATCATCAATGTTTAATGAGATTATCCCTAGGATTTACTAGAGTATTTGCTCATGTCGACTAAGGTCAAGACTTTTAGTGACTGTGACCTCAATCAGCACAAGATACTACTGAAATTCCAAAATCTTACAATTTCCACGCAGAGTTCAACAATAACAACTTTTGCTGGCTTAGTTTTCCATAAATTACAAAATATAATTCCAGTTTCGGGCCACGCAGTGGCACAGTAGGTAGTGCTGTTGCCTCACAGCAAGAAGGTCGCTGGTTCGAGCCTCGGCTGGGTCAGTTGGCGTTTCTGTGTGGAGTTTGCATGTTCTCCCTGCATTCGCGTGGGTTTCCTCCGGGTGCTCCGGTTTCCCCCACAGTCCAAAAACATAAGGTACAGGTGAATTGGGTAGGCTAAATTGTCCGTAGTGTGAATGAGTGTGTGTGGATGTTTCCCAGAGATGGGTTGCGGCTGGAAGGGCATCCGCTGAATAAAAAATATGCTGGATAAGTTGGCGGTTCATTCCGCTGTGGTGACCCCGGAATAATAAAGGGACTAAGCTGACAAGAAAATGAATGAATGAATGAATTCCAGATTCTATTGCAAATTTTATTGGTAAATAAAACACACACATACACGTGCACATGCACACACACACAAACAACAAACACACAAACACATACATATTACCATTAAATATAAAAAAAATATTGAAATATAATTATTCATAATAATATACTGTGTATAACCATCTCATAATAAATAATAATTTACATTTCCCAGATTTAAAATGCATAACTTTAGAGGGGTTGCCACAAAACAAAAATTGTGGCAGGAAGATACACTGTAAAAAAAATCCACACAATTCGATTAAGTTAATTAAAGCCCCAGTCCCCAGTCCCAGGGCATATTTCCAAAGCAGTCACAAGTGTTGCTATAACAATATTCTTATCTCAATTTCAATTTTTTTTCCATCCTATTTCAATCTCAATAAACACTGATGCTTGCAGACAACAAATAACTACATTATTTAAGGGCATTCATTACGACACGGATAGGATCAAACTTATGATTCCTTTTTAATATCAAGATATTTTCTGTGAAATCTAAATGTATATTTTCCTGCCACTGCTTAATAAACACTCCCTCGCCTGAACTTGCAAGTGAGACAGAAAATAAAAGCACATAATCAGCGAGGAAAAATCAGATGTTCAAGACATAATCTTTAAAATAATGACAAAAAATTTGCAAATATATAACTAGGATTTGTGATACAATCACAGTGAAGCATTAATTAAATCCTTATTTTCTTCAGAGTGAAACTAATCATCCACCCGTATAGGTGAGTAGTAGATGGACACAAACAAAAATATAATTTGTTTATTTTTCTTGGAAAAAAATATCTTTTTGAAACTAATTTTGTTTGGTATAATTTTCATCTTAATTTTAATGTGTTTTTGCTGGTCATTTATCTACAAACAAGATTAACGAATAACATTTGAGGTGATGCGCTTCAAAACAAGTCTGCTATATCCGCCAAAACACGAATGGCTGTGAGATTATGTTGGTTTGTTAAATAAAATAATAATCTAGCCTAAATAAAATTATTTCCTCTATTAATGACAAATTTGAATAAGCAGGAAATACTTTTGCAATGCATTGGCAGCACTGAACATGTTCGCCGATTACCTCGGAGGAACAAACTCTGTTGGAAGGATAAGAGAACTCAGAAGCTCGTTGTGACAATGGAGATGTCTGCATATTTGTGCCAGTCTGTCAGATAAAATTACTTTAAACACCTTAATATTTTAGAAAAGGTAGTTCAAGTTTGCATAACCAATGACTGATCTTATCCACCCGTGACCCACCCATAAGTAAATATGCAGCCTATTTTTGATGACCTGAGTGGCACATTAACGGCAGCACTCACTGATATAGAGAAATTATGTGCTCCTTTTGCACAGTGTCACTCGTGACGGAACTTGTGCATGAAAAACAAGAAAAAAATTAAACATGCTAGACTTTCTGCGATGTTGTCGTGAGGCATCGGTTGTCGTGAACTATGCCACATTACACGAGAAGAAATGATTGAATCTTGAGTCACAACGCCCATTTGTCGTTCACAAATCCCCACGATACCCTACGTCAAGGAAATCATGATAAATTTGTGTGATCTGACCAGGGCTTTAATCATTTTTACAAATTTAAGTGGTTTAAACAAAACAATTAATTTGTCCCCAAGAATTGTGTTTTTTCAACTCATTTTAAATCTAGTAATTGGAAACAAGCAGAAAAACAGAAAAAAAAAACATTTTTGAGTGTATCTGAACTAATGGACTGACTGGGAAAGTAGAAAGAGAGAGATTTGCTGTTGTTGAGCAATGATAGAAATTTCTAAAAAAAAAAAAAAAAATTATAAGTTTTTTTTTTTTAACACTATGTAAAGGAACAGGAGGCACTTCTTACCAGTAACGAAACCTGGAGCCCAAACTGAAGTAGTGCGCAAAAAAGTTCTTCTGTGGAGGAACAGGCCGATCCAGCCGAAAGAAGGTGTGGTGTTCAACACAGGTTTTCCAGAGGTTCTTACAGGCCCTGTAGTTTACCATGTTGAAACCTAGCAATGTATCTCTCGTCTCATGCTGTAGGCCAAAAGAAAGAAATATTTGAAATTCTCTTAACCCATTTCACAGACTGTTGTAAGTATGCCATTTGTGGGTTTATCACCCATTAAAGTGTCAAATTACTCAGAACTGTTCCCTAAAATCTGTCAATCAGTGCCCAGCAGCAGCTCAACCAATAGTGAGAATTTGGGTTGTGGCTATTGTAGAAAGCGATAGGAGGTCACACTTTATTTTGATGGTCCATTTGTTGAATTTAAGTTACATTGCAACTAATTGTCATTAGATTATAAGTAGACTGTTAGGTTGGGGTTAGGGTTAGTGTAAGTTGACATGTACTTGCAAAGTTTCTTATAGTCAGTTAAATGTCTGTTGAAGGAGCATAACAACAGATATCAAGCAAACAGTCTACTAATACTCAAATGGACCATCAAAATAAAGTGTTACCCAAGAGGATACCTACAAACAGCAGTAACCAGTTGGTCACTAGTAGGCCCACACGGAATCTGTGCATGCAGAAATTCGCAGATTTCCACAGATTTTTAGCTCATTATTGAGTCTATTTATTTAGTTGTGTGTAAATGTATGTATATTTACTTTTATTCAGTTTTTAAATTAATTTCAGTAATATTACTGACTAACTATGAAAACGTTCATATGATTTACTTACAATGCAGTTTGTAAAGTAATAATTTATGTCTTTTTAGTAGATATATGGTAGATATATTATATGAGAGACTTGCTTTGTTTACCAAATAAATGGATCTTATTTTTTATTTAAATATTAAGTTTTTAGTTACGATACACCCAAAATAATCCAGCATAAATCTGCAGATTTTTTACAATAATCTGCGCAGAAATAGCAAAAAATGTCTGCAGATTCTGTCTGGCCCTACTCGCTAGTAACCCTCGGTGACATTAGTAACTCAGAAACGACACATTTCACCTTTAACGGCATAGGATATTTTAAAAAAAGCATACCAAATTCTTATTTTTCACCAGAAGCAGACTATATACAGTTGAAGTCAGAATTATTAGCCTCCCTTAGAATTTTTTTTTATTTTTAAATATTTACCAAATTAAGTTTAACAGAGAAAGGAAATTTTCACAGTATGTCTGATAATATTTTTTCTTCTATAGAAGATAGAATAAAGATAGAATAAACAATTTTTGGGGTAAAATTATTAGCCCCTTTAAGCTATTTTTTCCTAGATTGTCTACAGAACAAAGCATCGTTATACAATAACTTGCCTAATTACCCTAACCTACCTAGGTAACCTAATTAACCTAGTTAAGCCTTAAATGTCACTTTAAGCTGTATAGAAGTGTCTTGAAAAATATCTAGTAAAATATCATTTACTGTCATCATAGCAAAGATAAAAGAAATCAGTTATTAGAAATTAGTTATTAAACTATTATGTTTAGAAAATCTTCTCTCCGTTAAACAGAAATTGGGGAAAAAATAAACAGGGGGGCTAATAATTCTGACTTCAACTGTACCTCACAATTTTGAGTTTTTCTAAAAAAAAATAAATAAATAAAAAAGTAGAAAAGCTAGAACTGTAGGTTTATATCTAATTCTGACTACTTTTCCACTAATACTGACTTTTTCCTTGCAATTACAAATATATCTTGCAACTTTGTCTTAAAACTAATCAAAAAGAGCTCATATTACTCAATTCTGAAAGAAAATGACAAAATCCTAATTTGCAATTGTGAGGAATAAAAGGAAATGTAAGATTCAGTCAAAATGACCTTCTTATTCAATGGTGGACATGGGCTTCCATACAAAACACTCAAAATGTAGGTGATATTTACATTCTCTCTCTTGAATCTTTCAGATATTATGTACATTTTGCAATGGACATGAACCACCATTGCAAACCTGGAAAAAAGTAGCCAGAAAGCT
>CAIGQS010000148.1:0-132032 GCA_903798195.1 Danio kyathit
GTTGCGTGCTTTTAGCAGGAGGCGCACCTCCTTGTTCATCCATGGCTTTTGATTTGGGTATGTGGTGATCTGCTTCTGGGTTGTAACACTGTGTATGGTGGTGTTGATGTATTCCAGAACAGAGGAAGGGTTTAGTTCTTTTTCTCACAGAATCGTAATCAAGATGATTACGATTCTGCCTTTGTTTGTACGCTGTTTGTTTAATAAACCTCCAGCATTTGGATTCATTCCGCCTCCATGTCTTCACCTATGGCTCCCTCACACTGATATAGTAAAGTACAAATATTTTCAAGGGATTAAAAATTATACTTTTGACATTGTATTAAATGATGTTTTGACACTGTGTTTAAATGGTGTTTGAGAATGACAGCTTCAGAAGCAGACATATGGCTCCTTTCCACTGAGTGGTACAGTATGGTACGGTACGGGTCACCTATATCAAACTTGCGTTTCCACTACCAAGGGTATCCTTTTGTTGGGCGTGGTGTACAACAGAAAGTTTCAGACGACATCATGTTTACTCAAGGAAATGTCACAGTAACACCGTACAGGTCGTTCACATATAATATGAGAAGCACTTCTCACAACAAAGATGGTTTATACACATAAATACTTGTGTATAATTGTTTATTACTAACTTTTCTATGAACATGATTTGATTATAACTGCAGTTCAATGATAGTGTAAAATAGCCTACTGTAACTTCTGCATTTACATAAAATAAATAAATGCAACATATATGAACACATACAGACCCTTACAGTCTCCGATATGTTGCCAATTACAAAAAACTACACAAAGCATACATTAAGTCCTTATTTGAGTAAAAAAAACAACACAAAATAGAGCCCACAGTCAGAGTAAACCTCTCATCTGTGTCTTTAATCTTCAGTAGCACGTGTAGCCTCTTGTTAAAAAGTAATACTGTCATTCCAAGTTCATAATAGTCCAAAAGGTGATGATAATAGTTACACATGGCAGTTTGTTCATGTTTTAGGTTGCAGAAGCATCATTTGCTGCTGTTTTGTCAGGCTTCTCCGTTGTTTTTTCGCTCTTAACTCTCGCGTTTGTCCGCATCTGAATCGATCGCATATTAGAGCACTTCAGTGATCACGCGCACGTTATTAATATGAGCTCAAGAAGTTCGTTATTTCAGATATTGACACGATCGCGAGCTCTCTGGACAAAGTGAAACCGCTCACACTTTTAGACGAGCTCGTAAAACAACAACAGGACGCGGCAGACTTTGTTCATCTCGGCTTTGTGGCTGTTCATCAAGACGATGACGAGATTTGTTTGAGCTCGGGTTAACCATGGCTCGTTATTATATGCATAAAGTATTACAATAATGTCTCGGCTGTGTATTTAAAACATGGCGGTTCCATTGTTTCATTCTGGCTAGCTCCACGAGCTCATGACGTATCTCTGTAACCAATCAGCGTTTAGCTGCGCGTGTAGCTCCACCTTTTGGTACCCTTTCTCATGTTTGGTTCCCTTTCGAAAAGGTGCTGAAAAAGTGGAATGGTTCGAACCGAACCATACCGTACCACTCAGTGGAAACGGGCCAATATTAAACTAAATCACACTTACACATAAAATCCCTTCAACTTACCACAAATAAGTGTAATAGTAGAAGTATTTAACTTACATGCAGAAGTACAGACACTCTTGTGCAGCAAAAACACAATCTGACTCTTTGACTCTTTCACTTCACTAAGTGTTTTATAAACAAATTTCAGGAGGAGCACACACAGATGTTTCAGCAATTCAATACATCATTGACAATCATTCTATTATTCAATCAGTATTAGACCAAACCCCTATAAATACCAAAGTCGTCCTACCTGCATTACTTCACGACTTTAGCATTGGCACATCCAATCGCTGTAACCATGTCCAAACAGCAAATTTCCATGAGGATGACACAGCTCCTCCTGCAACTCAAAGCCGACGTCCAGCGCATCAGCACTCGGCAGAGCATATTAACAGAGGCCGCGGTCTTAACTCGGGCCCGCCGTCCTTCCCGCAACGCCGCCGCTTTGCCAGATGCCGAGGACGAGATTCCATCCGGCCACAGCAAACCTGAGCTGCGCCCCAAATTCGGCAACCGCTGGGACAGATCAATCGAGGGCCAGCCCGCCGCTCTACGCGGCGAAGCGCCGACCATTCGGCCAATTCGCCACGACAGCGTGAGCACGTCTCCGCTACAGCTCTGTCCATCCCCCTCGCATGGAGCATTTCCACTAACTTACAGCGGGAATCTGCGTTAGTACCGCCCGCAATGCCACTGCTTTCGTGGCGCGTCAAATTTAGGAATAACAAGCCTATTCTTCCCTCGTGTTGTTTGCAGGTTAACCAGGTAAAACTAATTGTATATACATTAATAACATGTGCACCGTTTTAAAATCGCATCAATTCAACGAATTCAGTTAATCTTTATTTCTATAGCATCTGTAGCGTACTACTTCGACATAATAGGCAAACACTACAGTTAACACCTGTATAGTGCAGGACAAGGCAGTCAAGAGCAATCGATTGCCGATCACAATGCCATGTATAGACTATATCCCACAGCAGATAGATTTATTGTCTAGGTGGATAAACATGGATAAACTTAAAGAGGCTATTAACGTATACACAGACATAATCTTCGTTCTGCAAGCAGAATAATTAATAAATTGTGTAAAAAAAAGAAAATGATAAATAATAGACAAATATATAAAATAAATAAATTGATTAATTAAAAAAGTAAATATAAAATAATAATAATAACACCAAGCTGATAAGCAATTTTAGCTTAGAAATCCTCCAGTTCAGAAATCATTCAGAATCACATGTCTAGCTTACCCCATCTATTTTCACAGCGATTGGCTGTGGACTTGCAATTTAACTATATAAACCAAGGAACACCTTTCAAAGCCTTTGGCTACTCCTCAATGCTCCCTTTGCACTACTTTCTGTTACTTTAAGTCTATCATTGAAGTTTTCAATAGAAATTAATTGGAAACATCAGTGGAAATGCACCATCAGTCCCCTGTTACTATTCCAACTCCTAAGTGTTATCTAATCCTCGTTCCTCAATCCCTCCCTACCGCTCCCACTGTAGACACGCACTTTATAATGCACCACTGCTAGTGCAGTGACCGCTCCCACCGGAGATGGACACCTTTTTATTACGCACCACTGCTAGTACAGTGACGGTTCCCACTGGTGACGCTCACCTTATTGTTACTTATCACTGCTAGTGCAGTGACCGCTCTCACTGGAGACGCACACCTTATTGTTATGCATCACTGCTAGTGCAGTGACCGCTCCTACTGGAGACAAACACCTTATTATTATGCACCACTGCAAGTGCAGTGACCGCTCCCACGTGAGACGCACACCTTATAGTGCACCATTGCTAGCGCAGTGACTGCTCCCATGAGAGACGCACATCTTATTATTATGCACCACTGCTAGTGCAGTGACCGCTCCCATGGGAGACGCACATCTTATTATGCACCACTGATAGCGCAGTGACCGCTCCCATGGGAGACGCACATTCATTATGCACCACTGCTAGCACAGTGACCGCTCCTACGGGAGACACACACCTTATCATGCACTACTGCAAGCGCAGTGACCGCTCCCATGGGAGACGCACATTCATTATGCACCACTGCTAGCGCAGTGACCGCTCCTACGGGAGACACACACCTTATCATGCACCACTGCAAGCACAGTGACCGCTCCCATGGGAGACGCACATTCATAATGCACCACTGCTAGCACAGTGACCGATCCTACGGGAGACGCACACCTTATCATGCACCACTGCAAGTGCAGTGACCACTCCCATGGGAGACGCACATTCATTATGCACCACTGCTAGCGCAGTGACCGCTCCTACGGGAGACGCACACCTTATCATGCACCACTGCAAGCGCAGTGACTGCTCCTACGGGAGACGCACATTCATTATGCACCACTGCTAGTGCAGTGACTGCTCCTACGGGAGACGCACGCTTATCATGCATCACTGCAAGTGCAGTGACCGATCCCACGGGAGATGCACACTTATAATGCACCACTTCTAGCGCAGTGACCGCCCTCACGGGAGACACGCACCTTATTATGCACCACTGCAAGCACAGTGACCGCTCCCACGGGAGACGCACATTTATTATACACCACTGCTAGCGCAGTGACAGCTCCTACAGGAGACGCACACCTCATCATGCACCACTGCAAGTGCAGTGACCGCTCCCACGGGAGACACACACCTTATTATGCACCACTGCCAAACACACACTTTCGGAGACACACACCTTTCAACGCACTACCGCCAACTCAAACAGCACCCCTCCAAATTCTAAAGACAAGCAAATTTTGGGGGGCTCGCATACTTGTCTGGCTGCGGTCCCGTAACCAAATAGCAATTTTGGGGAGCGTTCTGGGGCAGGGCTAGACACTTCGCTCGAACCCCAACTTTTCTCTGTTCCCTGATACGGGGAATATCACGAGTTGGGGCGTCTTCCCTGAGCTCAGAGCCCTCTCCCTGGACAGCACGCCAAATATGCTTTAATTCTTAAACATCTGTAAGTGTGAACTCATGAAGTGATGTTTTATAAACAAATTTCGGGAGGAGCACGCGCAGATGTTTTGGCAATTTAATACATCATTGACAATCATTCAATTACCCAATCAGTATTAGACCAAACCCCTATATATGCTAAAGTCATTCTACCTGCATTACCTCCCCGACTTTAGCATCCCTCCACCACCCCAACACCTCACTTCTTAAACATTATCTACCTGGGGGGAGCGTTCTGGGGCCGGGCTAGACACTTCGATCAAACCCCAACTTCTCTCTATTCCTCGATATGGGGAATAACATGAGTTGGGGCGTCTACCCTGAGCTCAGAGCCCTTTCCCTGGACAGCACACCAAATACGCTTTAATTCTTAAACATCTGTAAGTGTGAACTCGTGAAAACACACATGCATCTTACAAGTTAGTGATGTCACGATACTGGAATTTCTAATTGTGATAAGATACCTTAAAATATATTGACATTAGATACCGTTTTGATACTGTGAGAAAAATAACTGAACACAATCTTTTGTATTTTCAAGAAAAATAAATAGTATCTATGCCAGCAGGCCTTAATTCCAAAAAGCATTAAATAACTTGTATATTATCTCATCTCATCTCGCTCTTGTTGTCTTCCAGTCATCGAAGCACAGATGCCCAAGTGCAAAAAAAAAGATGCCGAAGCACAAGTGATGTGCCACACAAGCAAAACTGAGGTTAGTACCAGCCGACAGTTAAAATAGCTAAAGCCTTTGCGAAATGTCAAAATACAGCACTGGAAGTAACAGGTATAAGTGTCTTTCAGCCAAAAATCTAGTTAAGGAGATGTGTAAAAACACAACCAGAGACTATCAATTTTAAGTACAAGGTGCATACATTTACATTTAACCATTTTATCCAAAGTGTCTTGCAATTGAGGAGGCATTCAGCGATTCAACAAGAAGAGGCAATACACACAAGATGTGATAATTATACAAATGAACTGTTACTGCTCAAAGAAGTGTTGGAGTTAGGAGGGGAGTTTTTTTATTTGGGAACGAGAGAAAAGAGTTTCTACAGGTGCTTTGTCAAGCCCACTTACCTGTGTGAGACACACTCAAAATTGATAAGGTTTTGGGGTTGTCGTGTGGTGAGGAGGGGGAAAGAAGAGTGGGTTCTGGTTTTCTTTACAGGGTTTCAGGTGATCTTGTAAGAGATGGGTTTTTAGTTGTCGTTTTAATGATACCAGTGAATCTGCAGTCTGTTTGTTGATGGGAAAATCATTCCACCAGTGAGGAACATTGATTGAAAAGGTTTTGGAAACTTTTGCGATGGTGTTGGGACTTTGCGATGGAACCATGAGGCAGTACTCAGTCACTGACCAGAGGCCCCTGGATGGTATGTAGACCTTCAGGAGCAGGTGGAGGTAAGAGCCGGCACTATGGTCAGAGAAATGTTCTGGAGGGTGTGTGAGGGAATTGGATTCAGAGGGAAGGTTGTGGAATGGGCAGTGTAACAGTTTTGATACTTCTTCCTCCAAAAGAAGAGAGGAGGAGGCTACTGAATTTTCTTCAGAAGGTGCTGTTTGATGGAGATTTGGGTTGTACATGATGGGAAACAGACTGTTGATTTGAGTGTTTTTTGTGTGTGTGTGTGTAAAAAAAGGAGGCCACATCATCAGCTGATAAGGAGGTGGTGGAAGAGAACAGACATCCTGAATAGTTTGTGGGTGTCTGAAGTGCTGTTGATTTTGTTATGTTAGTATAGGCTTTTTGTCCAACAGATTTGGGAGGCAAATGATGTCAGCTGGGTTTGCTAGCTGCTAAAGTCTGTGAGGGATTTTGATTTGTGCCATACTCTCTCTGTTTCCCTGAGAGCTGTCCAATGTTCTCTCAGAACATCAGACAATCAGGAGTTAGAGGGAGAAGAGCTCATTTACCTGGTGGAATGGTGAGGGAAGAGTGATGGAGAACTGTGTGAAGGACAGAAAGCACAGATTGTGTGTGGTTGGTGCTGTGGTTGTGGGAATCATTACATTGAAAAGAATGTTTAATTAATGAAATGTGCAATGATTTAACAGTGAGTTATCTTCAATGTCTTGTGTAGATAAGGTCAAGTTAATAACCAGATATATGTATGCTCACTTGTATTTACCCTTGTTGCTCTTCACATGAGGAGGAGCAACACTGCTCCTAGTCACTTCCACTGCTGCTTCCATGTCAGTATTGGTATCTGAGTATTTATACAGATAGTCATGCTCTAGTGACCAAGCTGTGCTCAACTGTTCACTAATTGCCCAGCAAAACCTCCAGCTCACAGATACAGGGAATCAAAACCAAAGCTGCCAAGTGTTCCCTAATAAGAACTTCTTTCCTCTAACTCACAGTTTTAACTCCAGTTGCAAATAAGCACAGCTACAGTTGGAATTAATTGCAAAGCCTGTAAGAAATCAATCTACGTTAAAAGATCGATTAGGAATTATCAGCTCATATCAATGACTCGAATCTTGAAGATTCGAATCATTGATTCGACTCAATTGAGTCAGATTGAATCAGATCAAAGATTCAGACTCTATCTGAAGTTTGTCCCGCAAATAGAGACAACACATTTTACCAATCTTGTCTATATTATTTCCGTGGCCAGCAGTAATAACATAACACAGGATAGGGTTAAATTTTAGCAAGGTAACACGATCTATAGCTTGAGGCAATGACTTAGAAGCACATAACGAGAACGCAGTTCTTACAAAGGAGAACAAAGATTTATTGAGCTACACTATTCGATACATGGGGCTAATCTACGTAATAATCAAAACAACAAACAAACACACACACACGTTCACACACACACACACACAGGCAGTTCAGAGGATGCAAGATGAGTTGACCAACAGTCCCGAATCATCTAGTATTTCGTACTAGATCTTAGAATCACCTGAGAAACCACAAAAGCAGAGATTTGACTCGTCTTTAGCTGCTTAAAATCATATGCACCAGATCAGAAAGAGACAACAGTTGTCGTGTACTTGCGAGTTTGTTGAAGTCTTCTGCTGGATTTTGCCTCGCCGGGTTTGTTTGAGGAAACACGTGGCGCTCTTGATAGGTTGGCTTCTCTATGACGTCTCCGGGATTCACTCGGCGTGAGTGTAGCTGTTGTCCTGGGTGACCGGGGTACGGACTCCGGGGAGAGTCAGAGGTCTCCAAACTTAGGAGGTTTGGATGGAGAGTTTGTGGTGACCCAACCGCGTGGTGGCGATTGGGGGCGGAGAAGCAACAGCGGGCGGACGCCAGCTTGATGCTAAAAGGCGCTGATTTTGGGCTGCAGTGGCTTTTAAGCGGCTTGATCTGACCCTTCCCTCATGACGATGTGGTCCAATGAACGGCAAGATGAAGGGCGGGGCCACGCCCCATACCAGTGTAATCAGGTTTAATCATTAACCGTCTGCAAGAGATTTCACGTGGTAAAATCTCTGGTAAAATTGTAACTATCTGACATCAAATGTTACAAGACGAATATGGTTCGTATCACAAAATTATCATTTACAGCAATGTATTGCAAATAAAGAGGGGTTCAGTTAGATATCAAAAACGAAGCATTTCAGACACATACAGATCATTTCACCCTGTTATAAAGGTGAAATCACACATTATGAACCTGGTTGGTTGGAATAAACACAGCACATCAATACTTATAAATGTCATTCAAAATATCAAATTTTGTCTTGGTTATGACATCTCTAAGAATTGTTTTCTTAAGTCTCCTTCATTTCTTTTGGGATCTCTTTGTCTCTGAGAAACTCTGTCCATCTCGTGGTCGAACGCATGGCCATCACATGATCGGTCATTCAAAAGTCTTGTGATGGAGGTAATGAAAGGCGTTTTGTCTAGTTGGTTACCGATTAACCAAAATTAGCTGCAGGGTCCCGACAGCTGCGGCCAGAGTAAAGAGAGTTAAATGAATTACTCCTCCTGTTAGAAGCCCTGGAGCGAATAAGCAATTTGCGCTCAAAATTCCAAGCCTGATTCGAACTGGTTTTGATCCAGTGAATTACTTCATAGCCTACCACATATTAAATTAGCCCTATATTATGTTAGCCTACATCAACATATATGACCTTGAGAAACATAAAAAAAGAAATTTTTAAAAAGGGCCAACACATATATCAGCAACACTTACATTGAAATGGGAGAGTTTACCAACCTTTTGATATGGAAATTAACTACATGTTTGCCTTTAAGTGCATTTACTTAGCACTGCTCTGTCACAATGCTTCCATATTGGCCAGTTTGTGTCCTTGTTTCTTAATCTTAATCAACCAAAACTGGTCACAGGGTTCAGCACTTGCCATCTTGCCACTGGATATACTGAAAAGATGGGGCTGTGTTCTGTATTGTAAGGATAGCTAAATCTTTCCATAATGTCAGACCCTGTTATGGAGTTCCATGAGGTAAGACCACAAGAATTGTCAGGCAATCAAACAATACACTTCTGAAGAGGAGGACATGTGAGAAAGTGCCCAGGACTGCTTTTGACACAAATATGTATTGTTTTATTTTAGGTTTATCTTTGAGTAATTGATGTTGTGCATTTATTTCTGGATTGGCTCTTATTGTTTGATTCTGTATTTGGCATCTTTTATCTAGAAAATAAAGGGTTAAATTTTGATTCATTCTGAATTTTCCTGAAATCATTATATCAGTAGATTATGTGGAGTCTGCTCTACTGCTCTGCTGTGACATGGTTTTATAGATATAAAAGCTCGTGTGACTGAGCAGGAGGAATGGCAGCATGAAGACCTTTTAATTTCTGTTTAATCACTGATACTAGCAAGTTGTGTAGAAATAACTAAATAAACTACACTTTTAGTACAAGTGAGTAGTAGGCAACCAGTCTATGAGGTATTAATTAAAGGTGCAGTATGTAAGTTTGACACCCAGTGGTTGAACTAGGTATTGCACTCCTGGATCATAATAAAAGTACGCTGGGATGCCAGATTGTGTACAGGAGCGAGTGATTTAAACTGTGTTCTAAATAAAAGCAACGACACGCGATAGAGGGAATATTTTCCATATTAAAAGGAGTTTTTGTCCTAACCAACACCTCGAATTGATTTATTAGAAATGGCTTCGATTTCTCACAGCTGAACAACAGAAACCTATGACAGATCACCTCAGGTAATTGTGTGCTTTATTCTGTGCTAAATGCTAACAATGCGAGTTTGAATGCATTTTACATGGCATTTGTTGCCATATACTGAAAGCAGAAAGTTCACCTCAGATCTTTAAAATACAATAAACCGTCTGAAATTGAACTTTAGAACTAAACACATATGAGTGATTCAGCATCTACATTGATGTTAAAGTGGGTTAACATGTATTAAATAGATTCTAAACCTTACCGTTTGGTGAGCGAGTGCATATTCTGTGCTTCTGAAAGGCTGTATTTACATTTCTGTCGTGTTTCGTCTGGTGCAAACAGCCAAATAGCTGATCACTGCCTCTCTTGTCACAGCGTGTTGTTAGGACACGCGGTTACAATGTAACCTGCTCACCTAATGTTTACGTTCATAATATTTATGTAATTTGCTAATTAATAACCTCATGTGGAACTGCATCTGTCTCCCATACTGTTCTTTTTGGTCACGGACGCATGCTTTCAGAGTCTTTCTGAAAGAATGAATGAAATACGCCGTTTTCCAACAAGGCAACCCAGGGTGCTGACATATAATTGGCTAAAATGGCATCGTGCATATGAAATTTATCTAAACAAAGACAGCGTTCCGGCACGGAAAACCCATTTTCAAAGCAGAATATCTGACTTCAGCATTGTTTTTCAGTTAAACAAGCATGTTCACTTGGGATGTTTCTTAAATATCTGCACACATATTATGGTGTTTTTATGCTTTAGAAGAGTCAAAAACTTACATACAGCACCTTTAACTCTGCATCTTCTGACAAACTTCAGAACATCAAGAACATGTCAATGAGAAACGTAAATCCCAGGACATGAAACTTTAAGTGGCATTTGGTCCCAAATGAAAGTATAATTGAAGAGTATGGGAGAAGATAAAAATCAAAACTCTAAACTGATTCACAAATTTTTTTATTTTCGGGTTGAGGGCGGCTTGATTACCGTTTGCCCAGAATGCCAGTTCAGCTTGCTCCAGCCCTAAGTGTTATTCAGACACCTCACCCCAAGTAACAAAACACAATTAAATAGATAATTTGCAAGCTGGAGAAAACAAGGAGGCAGCCATTTTAATCGCACTTACTTGCTCACTTACACTTGTGAAATGGAGGAAGAAACTGATCCTTGATCCACTGATCCATGTACTGACAAAGTCCCTTACATCAATAGTCTTTTCTGATCTTTCCTTTAACAAACAGCCGACAAATTCTCCATTGTAAGCGTGTAGATTCTAGAAGCACTCGAACTGCACAAGGCTGGGCTATAATGCTGAGGTATTTTTGCAAAAATTAACCTTAACCAATGATTCTTCACAGTTTCATCTTTGGGTAGAGAAAACAACACTAACTTTCCCCTCACACTTCCAATAATATCCAGCTGAGCTCTGACTTGATTCAACCGGCGTCTGCTACAGTAACTACGTTTACATGGACACCAATAATTCGATTTTAATGTGATTAAGACAATACTCTGATTAAGAGTCTACCATGTAAACAGCGATTTTTGATAAATTTAATCATATTAAGGTCATAATCGAACTAAAGAGAAATCGAATTACGACATGTGGAGTATGCCGATCTTAGTCGCATTATTGAAGTGCAGTACAGACATGTAAACACCTTAATCGAACTATTGTCATCATGTAGGACTTTAAGCCGCCTTTTTGCGACAGGGTAGTCCACAAACACACCCAGGCACGGCTGATTGATTCTCTTTGCACCTACTGAGTCAGTGCAGACCACAGACACCTGCATCGTATAATGCGGAGGTTTCACGACAATATCTCGTTTGTCACGGTGGGCATGCATGAAATCTTCGTGAATGAAAGTGAAAGTGCCAAACTGCAGTTAAAGTCGACAAATTAAAAATGAAACACCCAAAATTACATGAAACTCCGGAGGAAATGTGGATAGCGCGGTGACGTGATGACATTAATCGAATTATGTGCTATAACATGTAAAACGCGATCATGAAAGTAACACTCAAAAAGCAACTCATGTAAACACCTTAGTCTTATTATCCTCAATTAGATTAAAGCAAATAATTCGATTACTGATGTCCATGTAAACGTAGTCACTGTGTGTCTAGCCTCTTTTTCTGAGCTAATGGGCGGGGCCGCAGATTTCAATTTCCCGGGTTTGCATGCTCAACAACTGGGTGGGGCTTAAGTTTCGTATCCACGTCACACGAAACGGCTAAAGACTCGTTATCATGACAATTCATTTGAAGTACTAGGAGTCGACTCTTTTATAAATGAGTCAATCGTTTTAAACACTGTCCACTTTCAGATTTAAACCTTAGCCTTACTTCACTTAGAGCTGTGTGACACACTACATGAAGGTCATTTTCAAAAACCCATAATAGGGGCTCTTTAATAGAATATTTCAAGAAGTAAAAAAGTTATTTGAGATTATATCTGAGAGGTCTCTTAAGAATACTCAAAGCAGTATTTGACCTATAAAATAAGATGATATAGTTGATATATAGTTGATGATAACTTTTTAATTATTTAGTTAGTTAGTATTAAAAGCATCACGCGGACAGTTAAGTGTTAAATGCAGTTTGTATGAGGAACATCAGCTTGTTGTTTTTCAGCAGAGTCTCTTCCTGTTTAACTGCAACATCTGGTTTAACTTTACTTTCGAGTTTGACCCCTCTGGGTCCCACTTTATATTAAGTGTCGCTTATACCTGTGAACTTACATGGTAATTAGATGTGTAAGTAGTATGTAACTACAGTGTATGTACACACTGGTACAGAGTATTTACTTGTGTATACTGGTGTAACTACACTCATGTAACAACCAACTGAATAGTATGTGTAAGTACAAATGTGTAACAGGACATTGGTAACAACAGTAGGAAAGTACACATCTGTAACAAGAATTATGTAAGTGCATTGTGTAACAACATGTACTTGCAGATGTTTTCCCACTTCCACACCTGTTTGCAGATCATGTACTTGTGAACACTGTATGGCAGAACTAATGCTGCATTAGAAGGTTTCACCTTGTGATACAAGTGTACTTGCATGGTAAATCCACAGGATCCACTCAATATAAAGTGTAAAATGGTCACAAATTACTGTTCATACATTCATTCATTTTCTTTTCGGCTTAGATGGGTTGCAGCTGGAAGGGCATTCACTGTGTAAAACATATGCTGGATAAGTTGGCGGTTCATTCCGCTGTGGCGACCCCAGATTAAAAAAGGGACTAGGCTGAAACGAAAATGAATTTTATTTTAAACTTTATATTGTGGACCGTTCCTGCGGAGTTACCATGTAACTACACTGTTATTAAAGTGTTGCATAGAAGATATTTCTACAAGTTACACAGTAATTTGTGACCATTTTACACTTTATATTAAGTGGACAGTTCCTGATGAGTTACCATGTAAGTACACTTGTATCACAAGTTGAAACCTTCTAATGCAGCATTAGTTCTGCCATACAGTGTTCACAAGTACATGATCTGCAAACAGGTGTGGAAGTGAGAAAACATCTGCAAGTATATATTGTTGTTACACAATGCACTTACATAATTCTTGTTACAGATGTGTACTTTCCTACTGTTGTTACCAATGTCCTGTTACACATTTGTACTTACACATACTATTCAGTGGGTTGTTACATGAGTGTAGTTACACCAGTAATACAAAAGTAAATACTATGTAAACGTGTGTACATACACTATAGTTACATACTACTTACACATCTAATTACCATGTAAGTTCACAGGTATAAGCGACACTTAATATAAAGTGGGACCAGACTCGGTCTAGAGCATACCTGTCAACCCTCCCTTTTTTCCCGGGATTCTCCCGTATTTTACAGTTCTATCCCGCTGTCATCCCGTAAAGGTATTTTCCCGTATTTGTTATCTTTCTGAGAAGAGGCGAGCCTCCCTACATGCAACCCATACCGCCGAACCACCAGGGGCCGCCCTTGCTCTTAAATGTGAATCGGTTATGTGCTTTCATTTTGTTTAGGCATGGAAACACTTTGAAATAAACAAAAACGGTGCGATTCATTTCCTTTTCATTACAGGCGCAATTGCCCCTATGCAATCCTCAAAACAGTCAGTTCATATAAAGATGCATGAGTGTCAGCTGATGCGCTCCATAGTGACAATAGACACGGTTTCCCAAGCGGATTCTGTACGTACGCGATTTGATGCTGAGCTCAAGTGGACACTGGGTTTTGGATGTGTGTTTAAACAGACATATACACATAATAATAATAATAATAATGATAATAATAATAATAATGGCGGTTCATTCTGCTGTGGCGACCCCAGATTAATAAAGGGAGTAAGGGAAGGGAAAAGAAAATGAATGAATGAATAATAATAATAACAACATCTAGACATGTCGATCTTGTTGGGTTTTCTTTTAAACACAACAAATTTTGTCTTAAATGAGCATAAACAGTTAGGAAAACAATCAAATGATTTCATTATAGATCTGTGCAGTTTTAAAGTGACAGCTCTGTTATTTAATGTAATCAAACCAAAAAAATCTGAATGAGAGATTCATTCACTGCTCTTTAATCAGAATGTTTAAATTATACAGTGAAGAAAAGATGAGGTTTGATAACTTGATTCTTTTTCTTTATAATAGCTAAAAGTTTTAATGAGCTGAACTGTTTGCTAATTTATTTGCAGCTTTTTCTAATGTTTACTAATTATTATGTCCTTTGTAAATAATAATAAAAACATATTATTGATCGTTTCAGAAGTTTATTTACAATGAAACAGCTCCAGATTAACATTTTTTTTTTGGGGGGGGGTATCCCTTATTTTCACATCCCAATGTTGACAGGTATGGTTTAGAGTTAGGTTTTGTGCTGAATGATCTGAAATGATCAAGTCACCCTGATATAGAAGAGTACAAACATTTTCAAGGGATTAAAATTAAAGTTTTTTGACACAATGTTTAAATGAATCATTGATGAATCATCTAGTCGGCGATGCAGTGGCGCAGTAGGTAGTGCTGTTGCCTCACAGCAAGAAGATCGCTTGTTCGAGCCTCGTTCACTTCACTAAAACACACCTGTGTGATCTACAGGTATATTCTGAAATATTTCTGGTTCCACCGAGTGGCGCTGAGATGAATATTTATAAGATTGTCCTGATTGTGGGTGTGTCCTTGAGACAACACACAAACCTCTAGAGCTGGAAATATCTGTAAACATGAATAAGCACATTCAGTGAACCAGGGTATTTTTATTATTAGACGTACATTTATCAGTAACATTATTTACTGCTCTACACCGGAAAATAACTTCAAATGCAGACACAAATCTAACACTGTAAACTGAAGAAAAAAAAAAAAAAAGATTTTAAATACAAAAGTATACATATAGATGAATGTGTAGAAGTCCTGTAGTGTAGAAGACTGTATTTCTAATTGTAAGAACGGATCACATTCATCATTTATGACTCATTTTAGAGTTTTAATCTATATATGATCCCATACTCTTCAGTTATACGTTCATTAGGGACCAAACGCCGCTCAGAGTTTCATGCTCTGGGATTTGCGTATATTCTCACAGACATTATCTCAACATTCTGAAGTTAGTCAGAGAGTGTAGGGTTAACTAATACTCAAAAATAGTCTGGTTGCCAACTGCTCACTCATCCTAAAAGAGTAGTTGATTAAGTCATTTCTATACAACTTGCTAATATCAGTGATTAAATGATTAAAGATCTTCATGCTGTTGTGCCAAAACGGCTCCGTACAGTCGAAAATCTAATGTCGCATCATAATGGTAGCACAGACTCCACGTAATCTACTGTATATAGAAGATTTCAGGAGAATTCAGAATGAATCAAATCTTAACCCTTTATTCTCAAGATGAAAGTGTAGCATACCAATTACAGAATCAAAGAATATCAAGCCAATTCAGAAATGTAGAACATCAATT
Organism: Danio kyathit; assembly: GCA_903798195.1. Taxonomy (NCBI): domain Eukaryota; kingdom Metazoa; phylum Chordata; class Actinopteri; order Cypriniformes; family Danionidae; genus Danio; species Danio kyathit. Next base: position 15,667 of record CAIGQS010000148.1, read on the forward strand.
ACTCAAAGATAAATCCTGGAGATAGAAATGTATAAAGTACATTGCAGCATATCAGTCTCTGATGCAAAAGCTCAGAAGGTCATACAGTGCAACGGGGGATCCTGGCTACAAGATCCCGATGACTTATCTCACACATTTAAATTTATAGATTGACAAGATACACCAAAGAGGATGAAGATTCAGTGACCTGAGCTCTGAGTGAAGAAGTGAAGAGAGGCAGAGAGGGGGGCACATGATGGATAACTGAGGCAGTTGAAGAACTTGCTTTCTTGCAGATCTGCAGCTCAGACTAGAAAGTTTATTGTTTTATTGCATGGCAATTCTTGTGATCTTGTCTCATGAAATTCCATAACAGTTCTCGGGGTCTGATATTATAGAGAGAGTTATCCATCCTTACATCAGCATACCAGGACACTACTGCTTTATTAAGTAACAGGGCCGAAAGTAGCAGGACTGAGATTAGTGGATAAAATAAGCAAGTATTTACATTAGTTACTCGCTGTAAAATCAGTCATTAGTTACAGGATGTAAATGCTGATGTATTGAGGATTTTCAGCACATTCTAGACATTTAACAAAAATTAAATAAACAAAAGCCAATAAATAATATGGTAAACAGGACAGTATGTAGCAAAGGACGTGTCCATTGATCAATATTATGTCATCAAGTTTACAGAAAAGATCATAAGAGCAGAAACTTTTGGTCTTTTCATTGCTTTCAGAAAACACAAATGTTGCACAATGTGGAGTTTAGTCATAAATTAATTTCGAGAGGAGCACGTGATTATGATTGAACACGGCTGGTTACACGTTAACCACTCATGATTATCCAATCAGACAATCCCTGACTCACTATAAAGAGCCAGGGTTTCTTACCACAGTCATCTTCGTTTTGAAGAACACACTGCTCGGCGCTACTTGCTACTGCATCTTCAACAACAACAACATCACAGCCTACAAACATTCAAGCAGCGATCAAAGCCATTGCAAGGAAACTAAACCCTCACCGCTCTCTGCCAGCGGTACATCAGTGGTAACGTACATCGCACGCTCCAAAAGGAAGCCTCGCCTTAAAACAACCACTCGCAAACACAGACTAAACATTTTCAATTCAATTCATCTTTATTTTTATAGCACCTATACAACGTAAATTGTGCCAAAACAGCTTCTCGTGAAAGAATATAGTGAATCGAATCAGAGTCAGTTAAATTTTCAGAGACTGTTCAATTCAGTTAGCTCAGGTCAGTGTGGGTTTAGAATCACTACTGAGAGTCCAAACACTGAAGAGCAATTCCATCGATGCACAGCTTCACAGATCCCAAACCATGCAAGCCAGTGGATTCATAAGACGAGACCAGCGCTAATAGGTTATACAAAGAACTCACCTTAAAACATCCTGCCTGTCCACAGATCCATATCATCCTAAAAACATGAAGTAATTCGACTGCAAAAGTCCAGGCATCGCAATCGGCAAACTTTAGTCCACAGCTTATTCTTACGTCGATAAACATCCACTAAATGCATCGTTATCATCCATACTACTCTGGAAGTGCGTCCAGTAGCGCCTCCAGTCATAACAAACATTCAAAATGGCCGCCGCAGTTTGATTGACACTTCTTTTGAGCCAATAGCTGAAAGTGAAGCACCACCATCCAACGGTCCCGCCCTCTCTCTTGAGAGATTAAGAATGGACTCTGAATTGTGAATGAACTAAACTAGATACGATGGTGAGTTTTAATCACATTAAGTTTTAAAGTCATTCATGGATTAAAATTCCTCTCACATAGTTTATACTAAGTGATGTCATCGCTTTTAAGTTCAGGGTTTGAAGTTAGCAGTTGATATTTATAAACAAATAAATAAATTTAATTAATAATCAACAAATAATTATAAATTAATACTCTGCCCCATCCGACAGCCATTTTTCTTCTGAAAAGAGTATTACCCAGCTAGTGAAACCATTAAACGCATTAAGCACAAAAGTCTAATTGTAACATGCCACTGTGACTCATATGTCCACACACAAGGGCCATATGCAAGTTCATATAGGCAAGTCAGTTAGATGTGTAAACGGCAAAGTAATAAACTTCCCGCATTGATATGGATGGGAAGAAAATATTTCTTATATTTCTAATATTTTATCCATTGACTAAGCGTTAGATACATTTACATAAAATTCTTATCAGTAAGGGGTTTAAACTCCATCCACTATCACTACACCTACTCAGTCTTCAAGAGGTATTTCCACGACCACCAGTCAAGCCACGCCCCACATCCTCAGCTCTCCATATATCTGTCATCCTATGGGGGGGACGAATGCCCACCTCTAATATTCTTGTACATTGCGTCAAGGAAGCTTTCATACTACACATTAACAAAACGCACTGCCATTTACAGTTGCCCATGCCCTTATTAAGACACCTCGCATGGATATCAGCTTAAACTATTTATTATGTTCTGCCATACATGTACCATGTTGTAAATGTCATGTCTCATTTTCTCTTGTTTCTCTCATTCCAGACATCTTGACAAACAGCTTAAAGCGGATCCTCATCCAACCAATTACCTGAACTAAATAATCACCCTGATTCTAACTTCTCTGATTTTCTCATTTCAGGTCTAACTCACGGATTCCACCCAGGTGGAACGCCTCATAATCGACCTGTCTGCGCCTCATAACTCCTTCTTTCCCAGCATAAATAGCACTATTCCAATAGACGAATATTCGCTAAACTACCATGATATAGACCAAGCTATTTCCCTTATCAAAACCGCCGGCTGCAACGCCTGGCTAGCTAAAGTTGACATTACATCCGCTTTCAAAGTCATGCCAATCCACCCAGATTTCTGGCACCTTTTGGCATTCGCTGGCGCTCCAAATTCTACTTCGCAGTCCGTTTAACTTTCGGCTGCAAAAGTAGCCCCAAAATTTTCGACATGCTCTCAGAAGCAATATGTTGGATACTATCAAACCATTACGGGACTCCTTACCTTATACATCTGCTAGACGACTTCCTCATAGTCTCTCCTCCGTCGTCACCTCCGAACAAACATTTAGCGATCACCCAAAAAGTTTTCGCTGACTTAGGAATCCCTCTAGCAGAGGAAAAAACCTCCGGTCCCAGCACTTCCATCGAATTTCTAGGCATCAATCTAGACTCGAAAAATTCCAAGCATCTCTTCCTAAAGAGAAAATCAACCGCATTACTTATCTTTGTCAAATTTTTTTTTTTTTTTTTTTTTTTATAATTATTTTTTAGGGGTTTTCACCTTTAATGGACAGGACAGTGAAGATTGACAGACAGGAAAGTGTGTGGAGCAGAGATAGGGGAAGGATCGGCAAAGGACCTCGAGCCGGGAATCGAACTCAGGTCGCCGCGAGCACCTGCGTGCTATGTGTCGACGCACTAACCACTAGGCTATTGGCGCCGACATCTTTGTCAAATTTTTCTAGAAAATAATTCATGTACAAAACGCGAACTACTTTCTATTCTCGGCCATTTAAACTTCGCCATGCGCATTATTCCCCAGGGCCGTCCGTTCATTTCGCACCTGCTCCAACTCTCCACCACAGCCTCCGGGTTAGAAGATACAATCTTTCTCTCTAATCCTAGTCGCGAAGAAATCAGCTTATGGATTTCGTTCCTTAAGCAATGGAACGGCTGTTCCTTTTTCTACAGCGATCTCATAGCATCGCCGGTAGATATTAAATTATTCACCGATGCCGCCCCTTCAGTCGGTTTCGGGGGATACTACCAGGGTCGTTGGTTTGCGGCACCCTGGCCCCCCCCCAAATGTTAGAAATTCCACCAAACGAACAATCCTCGGCACTTTTCGAATCATATCCCGTCGTAGCAGCAGCCATTCTGTGGGGCGAAGAGTGGTCCGCAGCCAGTATTCTTATCCACTGTGATAACGAGGCTACAGTACAATGCATTAACAAAGGGCGCTCACACTCACAGGCTTTAATGCCATTGTTAAGACTCCTCGTCTGGATTGCGGCCACTAAACAATTTCTAATTTCTGCTGAACACGTACCAGGCTGAAAAAATCAAATTGCTGACTCTCTGTCTCGCTTTGCTTTCCAGAAATTTCGGCTATTGGTGCCAGAGGCGGACCCCCAACCAACACCTGTTCCTCACTTTTCAGAGATGATATTGCCATAAACCACCCTCTATACCACCTCCGGGAAACCTCCTTGGCTCTCATCATCCAAGCAGTGGCTCCGAGGACCTTACAAGCATACCTCACAGCATGGAACACCTTCAAACATTTTCATTTTCTGTTTGATATACCTTTCCCAGATTTCTCCCTCCTCTCCATCACCTCTTTCATTACACATCTACATACTTCAGAAAACATACAAGCCAGCTCAATTAGAAGCTACCTAAGCGGCATCCAATTTTTTCACAAACTGATACATGGGTCCCCTTCAGACGCCATCTCTAATTCGCAAACATCCCTCATCATTAGAAGTATTCAAAAGAACCACCCTTCCCCCCCCAGACACCAGGAAACCCATTACACTCCACATTCTCAACAAATGCATTCACACCCTACGCAAAGGATACATGTCTATCCACACAGCCCGCACACTCGATGCCATGTTCACTTTAGCATTTTTTGGTTTTTTGAGAAGCTCTGAATTCACCATCACATCTCACTTCAACCCCACAATCCACCCCACCATATCTGACCTAACCTTGCTGGATAAAGAAACCCTAGCTTTCTTTATTAAGCAAAGTAAAACAGACCAGATACGCAAAGGCCATTCCATCCTCATATTTGACATCCCCTCACCCACACATCCATTCCAAACCCTCCAAGCCTTTTTGCAATACAGAGGATCCCAAGAGAAAAACCCCCTCGCCTCACTTTTTACTGACGACGCTAACCGTCCAGTAACTCGTTTCTGGTTTCAAAACCACCTTAAAGAAGTTCTCCGCATTTCCGGTTTTCCCCCAGAATCATTCTCTACACACTCATTCAGAATAGGAGCAGCCACTACAGCAGCACATAATGGTTTATCCCAACAACAGATCCAAACCTTAGGTCGTTGGACCTCCAACGCTTTCAATTCATACATCCGCCTCAGCCAACACCACCTCAGAGAAGCCCAGCTGACACTGAGTAGCCATCAGCACTGATAATACAAACAACATGTATCTATATATTTTATTTTTGAAATTCTGCCTTTCCTTAAGAGTTTTCACCCCCTTTCTTTCTATTTTCTTCACCTTTCCATATTTATGCTACGCACATACACACTCGTTCAATCCAACCCCCGCAATATTCGGCCGTAAAGGCTAGCGGGAGCTTAGTCCATTTACATAATGCCACAGACTCTCAACCCAACTCTGCAGCAAGCAGAGACGCTCAGCTTATTGACCTCCACCACATCTCTGTAACAGGAGAACGCTTAACCAACACCTGGTAAACAGTGACGCCAGCCAAGCTCACTCATACTTCAATAGTCATTACACAATTTGAAATCATCCCCTGAACTGCCAAGCAGTCTAATCGTCTCCACAGAGGCGAATCTATCCATCCACTACTGACTTCTTTTTGCACCTCTACATCGTAGAGACGCTCTGCCGAGCATCATTCCCTTCGCACCACTGCCTTAGCAGTGACGCTCAGCCGAGCCACACATAGTCACTCATCATTGATATTATTCCCCGAACTGCCAAGCAGTCTAATCGTCTTCACAAAGGCGAATCTACATTTACTACTGACTTCCTATGCACCTCTACATCAGTAGAGACGCTCAGCCGAGCATCATTCCCTTCGCACCACTGCCTTAGCAGTGACGCTCAACCGAGCCACACATAGTCACTCATCATTGATATTATTCCCCGAACTGCCAAGCAGTCTAATCGTCTTCACAAAGGCGAATCTATATCTACTACTGACTTCCTTTACACCTCTACATCAGTAGAGACGCTCAACCGAGCATCATTCCCTTCGCACCACTGCCTTAGCAGTGACGCTCAGCCGAGCCACACATAGTCAATCATCATCGATATTGTTCCCTGAACTGCCAAGCAGTCTAATCGCCTCCACAGAGGCGAATCTACATTTATCTGACTTCCTACGCACCTCTACATCAGTAGAGACGCTCAGCCGAGCATCATTCCCTTCGCACCACTGCCTTAGCAGTGACGCTCAGCCGAGCCACACATAGTCACTCACCATTGACATCATTTCCTGAACTGCCAAGCAGTCTAAATCGTCGTCACAGAGGCGAATCAACATTCACTACTGACTTCCTATGCACCTCTACACCAGTAGAGACGCTCAGCCGAGCATCATTCCCTTCGCACCACTGCCCTAGCAGTGACGCTCAGCCGAGCCACACACAGTCACTCACCATTAATATTATTCCCTGAACTGCCAAGCGGTCTAATCGTCTCCCAGAGGCGAATCTACATTCATTACTGACTTCCCATGCACCTCTACATCAGTAGAGACGCTCAGCCGAGCATCATTCCCTTCGCACCACTGCCTTAGCAGTGACGCTCAGCCGAGCCACACATAGTCACTCACCATTGATAATATTCCCTGAACTGCCAAGCGGTCTAATCACCTCCACTGAGGCGAATCTCCATTCATTACTGACTTCCTATGCACCTCTACATCAGTAGAGACGCTCAGCTGAGCATCATTCCCTTCGCACCACTGCCTTAGCAGTGACGCTCAGCCGAGCCACACATAGTCACTCACCATTGATATTATTCCCTGAACTACCAAGCGGCCTAATCGCCTCCACTGAGACGAATCTCCATTCATTACTGACTTCCTATGCACCTCTACATCCGTAGAGACGCTCAGCCGAGCAACATTCCCTTCGCACCACTGCCTTAGCAGTGACGCTCAGCCGAGCCACACATAGTCACTCACCATTGATATTACTCCCTGAACTGCCAAGCGGTCTAACCGTCTCCTCAGAGGCAAATCTACATTCACTACTGACTTCCTATGCACCTCTACATCAGTAGAGACGCTCAGCCGAGCATCAATTCCTTCGCACCACTGCCTTAGCAGTGACGCTCAGCCGAGCCACACATAGTCACTCACCATTGACATTATTCCCTGAACCGCCAAGCGGTCTAAATCGTCTCCACAGAGGCGAAATCCATATTCATCACTGACTTCCTATGCACCTCTACATCAGTAGAGACGCTCAGCCGAGCATCATTCCCTTCGCACCACTGCCCCAGCAGTGACGCTCAGCCGAGCCACACACACTTCATTTAATCATTTCACCATTGATATTAATTCCTGAACTGCCATGCAGTCTAACCGCCTCCACAGAGGCGAATCTACATTTACCACTGATTTCCTACGCACCTCTACATCAGTAGAGACGCTCAGCCGAGCATCATTCCCTTTGCACCACTGCCTTAGCAGTGACGCTCAGCCGAGCATCATTCCCCTCGCACCACTGCCTTAGCAGTGACGCTCAACCGAGCCACACATTCCTACGCACCTCTACATCAGTAGAGACGCTCAGCCGAGCATCATTCCCTTTGCACCACTGCCTTAGCAGTGACGCTCAGCCGAGCATCATTCCCCTCGCACCACTGCCTTAGCAGTGACGCTCAACCGAGCCACACATTCTCCAATTAATCATTCACCATTGATATCATTTCCTGAACTGCCATGCAGTCTAACCGCCTCCACAGAGGCGAATCTACATTTACTACTGATTTCCTACGCACCTCTACATCAGTAGAGACGCTCAGCCGAGCATCATTCCCTTCGCACCACTGCCTCAGCAGTGACGCTCAGCCGAGCATCATTCCCCTCGCACCACTGCATTTGCAGTGACGCTCAGCCGAGCCACACATACTTTCAATTAGTCACCCTCCATTCATATTCATTCCCCGAACTGTCAAGCAGTTTAATCATCCATACAGAGGCGAATCACCATTTACTACTGACTTCCTTCGCACCTCTACAACAGTAGAGACGCTCAGCCGAGCATCACTCCCTCCGCACCACTGCCTTAGCAGTGACGCTCAATCGAGCCACACATACTTCCAACCAGTCATTCACCATTGACATCATCCCCCGAACTGCCAAGCAGTCTAAACGTCTCCACAGAGACGAATTTACCAATTATTACTGACTTCTTCCGCACCTCTACAACAGTAGAGACGCTCAGCCGAGCCATACATAGCTTCATTTCCATCATCCATCGCACCTCTGCAACAGCAGAGACGCTCAGCCGAGCTTCATCTCCTACACACCACGGTTAAAGCTATAACGCTTAGCCAAGCTCATACATTACATTCCACAGTACAGCTAAGCAGCTTGAACGTACTGGCGGAGGCGTAATTCCCTCCTATCAGCTACCAAAGCTCCTCTGCTACACCAGACACGCTCAGCCGAGCTTTCTCCTCCACACCTCGGCCACAGCTACAACGCTCAGCCAGGTTCATATAAAAAAATCATTCAGTCTTATGACTAATACACCTCCAGCATTACCTAGCAGCGAAGCGCTCTGCTGAAGTATTATTTTTCCCTATCATCGACTACCACCGCATCTCTGCTAAACAGAGACGCTCTACCGCACCATATCCAACCCTACACCTCCCAGTACTACTTCGTAGCACTTTATACCCTGCAGCCGGTTATCCTATACCAGCAGCCGGATATTGCTCTTCCTTACTGCTTTTTGGGGGGTTCTTCAAATACGCGGCTGCTGTCCCGAGTAAAAGCATTTTGGGGAGTTCTCGAGATCTACCTGAGCTCAGCGCTCCCCTCTCGCCCTGCAACGGGAAGGAGCCCGGGGCTCAAGGACCTTTTGAGCTCAGGGCTCTCTCCCAGGACAGCATGCCAAACTTGCTTAAAATCAATCATCAGCTAAGTGTGAACTCTTGAAGTGGAGTTTAGTCATAAACTAATTTCGAGAGGAGCACGTGATTATGATTGAACACGGCTGGTTACACGTTAACCACTCATGATTATCCAATCAGACAATCCCTGACTCACTATAAAGAGCCAGGGTTTCTTACCACAGTCATCTTCGTTTTGAAGAACCCCCCCCTCCTTCCACCCCTACTCCTCCTCCTTCCTAGACGGGTGACACGGTGGCCCAGTGCCTAGCATTGTGGCCTCACAGCAAGAATGTCCACGGTTCAGGCTTTACCGAACTTGCAGGCATTTCTGTGAGGAGTTTTGCCAGTTCTCCCCGTGCTCACGTGGGTTTCCCCCGGGTTCTCCGGTTTCCTCCCACAGATCAAAAACATGCAACCAATCATTGTCTAAAAACTAATTTTAGACCTGTTTAATACTCAGTACCATCTTAAGAGAAGCACTATCTGATATTCAATTACCACGGCAGGGGAGTTCTCAAGATCTACCTGAGCTCAGCGCTCCCCTCTCGCCCTGCAACGGGAAGGAGCCCGGGGCTCAAGGACCTTTTGAGCTCAGGGCTCTCTCCCGGTACAGCATGCCAAACTTGCTTAAAATCAATCATCAGCTAAGTGTGAACTCTTGAATTAGTGTAAATCAAGAGTTTTTCACTCGGGGGAAAGTGAATAACAGGAATGAAAACCTGGAGAACAAATAGTGTAAATTATCTCACATCTTATTTTGAAATAAATATATTTAAAGATGGCATAAAGAGGCGCACAATAATGTCAAATAAATATATTTCTGAATGATTTGAGTTATTATATTTCATGTTGAGATTTGAGAACAGGGAGTCTCTAGTACAGAGGAAAGTTTCAGCTAAACTGTGTGTTCTCCCTCTTTCCTACAAGCTTATTACTAGACACAAATATTATTGAGCTTGTTTTAAGAGTACAATACTATACAGGAGCAGAATGTTTGAGATTATTAGCTTTGTTTTTAAGATTATTCAACTCTTCTTTTACTTAGTAAAGCTTAAAGTTCCTAATTTAACTGCAAATTGAGCTTAATTACAATCAGAGACAGTTTAAGAGCAGCAGTCTTGTGTGTTTAAGACTTTATTTCAGCTGTTTTAAAATACTCAATCACACTTACACTTGATCTTTAGTCACTAAATACATTTCTTTATGCTTTCCTGCAGAAACTTTAGGATTTAGAGAAGCAACAAGTCATAATTTTGCATTGTAAGAATCAGGATCACACACACACACACACCCATGCATATTATCCACAATTATTTACTCAAATGAAGACTTGACAGTATAAGTCTTCATTTGAGTAAATAATTGTGGATAATATGCATGCGTGTGTGTGTGTGTGAGAGAGATCCTGCTTTTAGAAGCAAAACTGCTGAAACACTCATCAGAATCTCAAAGCAGAAAACAGAAAGAGGAGACAGAGAAAACGAGGAATTGTGTGATGAATTGTGTGTTAGTGATGGAGAAAACTCACCATGTGATGGAATTTAATTCTACTGTCGGTGTATCTGTGTCTTATGATGCTCAAACTCTACATTAAGCTGTCGTTAATGTTAATTCATAACAATGAGCCAATCTTGAACAGCACTTATTAATCATAGTTAATGAATTCTAATGAATGACAGTCATCAGACATTTACTGAAGCATTATTAATCCACAGTTGTGCTTGTGAACATGAGTTAATGCACTGAGAGTCAACAAGAACTAACAGAGAACAACTTTATTCTCATCAACGAACATTAACAGATCAATAAATACTGGAATAAATGTGTTTTATTGTTTGATAAAGTCAAAGAATGAAGAAGAAGAACATCAGAAGAGCAGAAATAAATGTCCCACTTCATTTCTCCTTTATTCATGTACTTGCTGGAGTTTTCTACAGTTGATGAAATATTTGACAGAGATTCAGACATTGACATGTTCCTCATCACATTAGAAGATCAGCAGTGGATCTGACATTGACTTTTATTATGTGCACAACAATAGAGGAAACAGGAAGAACACAAATCTGTATACAAGAATGAGCTGATCTGAATACATCATGATCCTGAAGGACACTTCATAAAGACACACACACACGCACGCACACATGCACACACACACACACACACACACAGAGAGAGAGAGAGAGAAGAGACTCCAGATCATCTCACTGCTACTGACTGCTCCTGCAGAGGATTATGGGTAAATCTCTCGTCAGTCTTCAGCTCAGTTTCACTGATGATCCAGAATGAACCCTAAACCCAGCACAGAGCGGCTCAGTGAATGTGGTCTGGACTGAGTGGATGAGGCTCATTGTGTCTCTATAGATGTTGTAGAAGATCAGAGTTCCTGCACTGTGATCCACAAACACTCCTATTCTACTGCTGAGCGGCTCTACTGGGAGATCAGTGACTCTGTTATTGTGTGAGAATGTGAAACTGGATGAAGAGCAGATCAAACTCCAGGACTGAGGATTATATCCAAACACACACTCAACACCATCTCCCTTCCTCTTGATGCTCTTATATGACACTGATATACACACACCAACACCTCCACTCCAGTCAATCTCCCAGTAACAGCGTCCACACACACTCTCTCTGCACAACACCTGAAGATAATGATCAAATCTGTCTGGATGATCAGGATACAACTGTTTCTCCCACACACACTTCACCTCTCTGTTCTCCTCAGACAGAATGAGACGAGTGTGTGGTGTGTTTAGATCCAGTGTGAGGAAACAGACATCTGAACACAAGAAGAGACACATTTATAACTACAGCTGTATGTGTGTGTGTGTGTGTGTGTGTGTGTGTGTGTGAGTGAGAGAGAGGAAGCATGTGTGTGTGTGTGAGAGAGAGAGGGAGCGTGTGTGAGTGTCTCTGATTGTGTGTAAGTGTGAGAGAGGGAGCGCGTGTTTGTGTCTGTGTAGTCCTACATTTGCGTGGTCCTGCTGTAATCCTCTTCTCTCCACCATGATCCAGACTGTAAACACACAGATTGTCCTTAAGTCAGTACACACACACACACACACACACACACACACACACACACACACACAGTCCTTCAGTCAGTACACACACACACACACACACAGTCCTTCAGTCAGTACACACACACACACACACACAGTCCTTCAGTTAGTACACACACACACACACACACACACACACACAGTCCTTCAGTCAGTACACACACACACACACACACACAGTCCTTCAGTCAGTACACACACACACACACACACACACAGTCCTTCAGTTAGTACACACACACACACACACACACACACTTGATTTTCAGCAGCTGCAGTCAGGATGATTGTGATTAAACATCACTCATTATGCAGATTCAGTACAAGAAGACATGTACAGTGTCTGCTGAATGCTGGATTCTGATTGGCTGATCAACAATAGAAGATATCAGTGCATTAATAACTGCAGTAAAACAACATGAGTGTGTTTGTAGCTGTAAAATCAGCTTCTGAATGAGACTCAGAGCTCGAGACTAGAAGAGGAGTGAAGTAGGCTACAGAGTTTCTGTTAACCTGTTCTTCAAAACTATAAGAAAAACTGGAGAATAGTTTGAGTATAATAATAGTCATCTGTTCATATTTACACAAGACTAGACGTAGTCTATGTTGTAGAGAACAAATTGCCATTAGAGCTTTTGTTTTATAGTTGGCCAAATTGAAGAGTCCTTTTACAAAAAAATAATAATAATTAAACAATTGTGATGAATGAAAACTCATTTAACAGTGTGTACACTTCCCTTAACCTTATTTCATATTATTAATTCATACAAGCTGTATCTCCTGTATGTTCTACCCCATAACCCTCACAGAAAAGCTAACTGTGTTTTTAAAGCCATTCAGTGTAAAAGCACAAGGGCAGTGATGCTCCACATACTTGAGTTTGGCCAGTGTGTAGTTTGGATCCTCCAGTTTTTCAGAGAGCAGCTTGACTCCTGAATCTCCTGGATGATTGTAGCTCAGATCCAGCTCTCTCAGGATTGAGGGGTTTGAACTCAGAGCTGAAGACAGAAAACCACAGCCGTCCTCTGTCACCATACAGCCAGACAATCTACAAACACAGCAAGAGTCCACATCACACAGTTGGACAATCACACATCTCTTTGTGTTGTGAAGATGCTGACTGCTGTTTCTGCTCATGTGAACAGCCGTGATGAAAACACACATCCTGATGACCTCTCCTTATTGATCAAGCCCTGATATAAAGCATTTTGAGTGTGTTTGCTGATAAGGACTCAAAATCATCTTTATAACTGTACAGAGAAATAGTTCATAAGACATCACATGAAACTGTAAAGTCTGCTGTGAGGAATAAGCCACATTTGACCTCTTGAAGTATAAAGTGTAATTGAAAATGAGCTGATTTCCATTATATATATTTAGATCATATTTAGATTATATTGTGGACTATATTGTAAATAAACTAAAACACACAAACTCAATCTCTTGGTGTCTTTGTCTCCTGTCTGACAGTCACTCGTGCTGTAGTCGATCCACCTTTGTCAAGTCCAAACATTAACAAGTCCAAGACACTTCTTCAGTTTAGATAATAATAAGAGAGTCATGAGACTTTTATATGTTTTCAAGAAACTGCAAACTGAATAAACATTAGAGCATGTCAAAACTTCAGCAGGGCCCAAAACCCTACAGACTCCACAGGTTACCTGTCATGAGTCAGGTTTGATCTAATCATTTTCTGTTCACTTCAGCTGTTCCCTCTTACAATCAGCATTGGCGCACATGCATTGCTCACCTGTTTCTATTTTGGATCTGATCCGCCTCTCTACTTATACCTGTCCTGTCGTATCACACTTTGTCAGATTATTGTGTTTATTAAAGCTACGGACGCTCTCTCAGATTACAAGAGAACCCTTTATTTATCCCGTCTAGTCAAGTTACCTGTTTGCCTTATGTGTCTTTATTTACTTACCTATGATCTGCGCAGTCTGAAACCCAGCTTCTCACCTGCGCTCGCCAGCTCCAGCTCTCGCTCCGCTCCGAGGGAGCCGAGGCGGATTTTCGGTTGCCCGTCTACCAGCCTGCGTTCTCCCACGGGTGATCGAAGAACGGCAGCTGCCTTTGTTCATCATTATACTGAATAAACTCTTTATTTGAACAGCAACTTCTCTGTTTTCTGTCCGAGCCTGACAGAATAATCTGACCACAAAACCTCCCGGTATGGAACCAACAACGGAGTCCCCCATTCTCTCCGCTGCGAAGCTACATTATATAATGCTGGGTCGGCATGAGCAGGAGCTGGTAGCTGCAAGACACGCCGTTAAGAGCTTATCTGCTCAGGTCATCGTGCTCACCGCCCAGCTGCGGGGTCTACGTAGCAGTACCACCCCGGCACCTGCTTTCCATCATCCTCCAGAACCGCGGATCAACAATCCCCCGCACTACTCAGGTCAGTCCACTGAGTGTCGGGCCTTCTTGACTCAGTGCGAGGTGGTTTTATCCCTCCAACCCAACACCTACTCTAATGATCGCGCCAGAGTGGCGTTTGTAATTTCCCTGCTAACCGGGCGAGCCAGAGACTGGGGAGCGGCTCTATGGGAGGCCAATTCTGATTGTTGTAATCACTTCCCCAGTTTCAAGCAGGAAATGATAAAGTTGTTCGACTGCTTAGTTCATGGACGCGAGGCTTCGCGTCGCCTCTCCTCTCTTCGCCAGGGAGGAAGATCTGCAGCGGACTATGCAATCGAGTTCCGCACTCTGGCTGCCACCTGCGACTGGAACGAGCCCGCTCTCGCAGCCCGTTTTCTGGAAGGCCTCAACGCTGAGGTTAAGGACGAGCTGCTGGTTCATGATCTCCCCACTCGGTTCGATCCTCTGGTGGAACTGGCTCACAGAGTGGACAGACGTCTCGATCGACGCAACCGTTCCCGCAGTTCTCCTCCAACGCCTGCTCTTCCTCGTCCGGGTCCTGTACCGCTGACGTCCTTCTCCGTCACTGAGCCCATCCAACTGGGTGCCGAGCATCTATGTATGTACTGTGGAGGCGCTGGACATTTCGCCCAAGTTTGCCTAGTAAAAAGACCTCGCTCGTCAGTAAATAGGGGATTACTGGCGAGCGCATCAACTTCCTCCCCATCACTCCTGTCCCGTTCGTCGCTTAATGTCACGTTACACACAATGGATTCGTCCGTTTCCTGCACAGCGTTTGTCGATTCTGGTGCAGAGGGGAACTTTATGGATGAGAAATGGGCCAAAGACAATAAGATATCTTTACAGACACTCGACCCTCCTCTCACCATGTACTCCCTCGACGGACAACCTCTCACCAGGATCGACTTTGTCACTCTTCCAGTGAATCTCACCGTCTCTGGCAATCACAAAGAGACAATTACATTTAAGTTATTTCGCTCTCCTTTCACTCCCTTAGTTCTGGGTCATCCTTGGCTCATTCAACATAACCCCCACATAGACTGGTCCAAGGGGACAATTTTATCATGGAGTGTTCCTTGTCACGTCAAATGCCTCGTTTCTGCTGTACCTGCTGTGTCTTCTGTTTCTGTGTTACAGGAGGAGCCCGGAGATCTATCCGGTGTTCCAGAGGAGTACCACAACTGCAGCATTGATCTCATTTCGGGGAGCACCCCGCCCCGCGGTAAGCTTTATTCTTTATCCGCTCCCGAACGCAAAGCACTCGAGACTTATCTTACCGAATCACTCGCAGCGGGTACCATCGTTCCGTCCACCTCTCCAGCTGGAGCAGGGTTTTTCTTCGTAAAGAAGAAAGACGGATCCTTGCGCCCCTGCACAGATTATAGAGGGTTAAATAGCATCACCATCAAGAACCGCTACCCATTACCACTCATGGCATCAGCCTTCGATGTCCTGCAGGGCGCAAAGGTTTTCACCAAATTGGATTTACGTAACGCTTATCACTTAGTGCGAATTAAACAAGGGCACGAGTGGATTACGGCGTTCAATACCCCGCTCGGCCACTTTGAATATAGGGTTCTTCCCTTCGGCCTAGTTAACGCTCCCTCCGTATTCCAAGCTCTGGTTAACGATGTTCTTCGGGACATGCTTAATATCTTTTTATTCGTTTACCTCGACGATATTCTTATCTTCTCTCCTAACCTCTCCGTTCATGTCCAGCACGTCCGTCGCGTCCTACAGCGCTTGCTAGAGAATCGCCTTTTTGTTAAGGCCGAGAAATGTGAATTTCATGCCAAATCAGTCACCTTCTTGGGGTCCGTAATCTCTGCAGAAGGGGTTAGTAAGGTACCCGCTAAGGTTCGAGCAGTAATTGAATGGCCCGTGCCCGACTCCCGAACAGCGTTACAGAGGTTCCTCGGTTTTGCAAATTTCTATCGCCGTTTTATCCGGAATTTTAGCAAGGTTGCCTCTCCGTTAACCTCGTTAACTTCCACTAAGACCCTATTCTCGTGGAACCCGGCAGCCCAAGCTGCCTTCAAACGCCTAAAGGAGTTATTCTCCTCCGCTCCCATCCTTGTAAACCCCGACCCCTCTCGCCAATTTATCCTCGAGGTAGACGCGTCTAGCGTGGGCGTCGGAGCTGTCCTCTCGCAACGGGCCGAGGATGATCAGGTACATCCGTGCGCCTTTTTCTCCCATCGCCTTTCTCCCGCTGAGCGCAATTATGACGTAGGAGACCGCGAACTCCTTGCGGTTCCCTTGGCCATCGGAGAATGGCGACAATGGTTAGAGGGTTCATCCGTACCATTCATAGTGTGGACCGACCACCGAAATTTGACCTACATTCGATCTGCCAAACGACTCAATGCCAGACAAGCGCGATGGGCCCTTTTCTTTAGCCGCTTTGATTTCACTATCTCCTATAGACCCGGTAGTAAGAACGTTAAACCAGACGCGCTATCTCGTCAATTTATTACCACCGAAGACGAGCAACCTACCGAAAACCATTCTCCCCGAAGGGAGAGTAATAGGCGCGGTTATTTGGAACATAGAGCGCCAGGTCAAAAAGGCATTAACCCGCGCGGTTATTCCTCACGACTGTCCGGAGGGAAAATTGTTCGTTCCCAGATCCGTACGCCCTGCGGTCCTGCGTTAGACTCATTCATCCAAACTCGTTGCCCATCCCGGCATTAAAGGCACTCTCGCCGCCACTTCGCAACGCTTTTGGTGGCCATCCATGGCCCACGACATTCGCCGATTTGTCTTGTCCTGTCCAGTATGCGCTCAAGCTAAATCTAGCAACTCTCCTTCTGCCGGTCTTTTGCGACCTCTTCCCATTCCTTCAAGTCCGTGGTCTAATATCGCTTTAGACTTCGTCACGGGGTTACCCCCTTCGGCCGGTAATACAGTCGTTCTCACGGTAGTCGATCGTTTCTCTAAAGCCGCGCACTTCATCCCTTTACCCCAACTCCCGTCGGCGAAAGAGACAGCTCGAATTGTATTCGATAATGTATTCAAGATCCACGGCTTACCCTCTGACGTTGTTTCCGATCGCAGACCCCAGTTCGCTTCTCAATTCTGGAAGGAATTCTGCCGGCAGATTGGGGCTACGGTTAGTTTATCGTCTGGGTTTCACCCTCAAACCAACTGGCAGGCCGAACGCGTTAACCAGATTCTTGGTCGTCTTCTCAGCACATTAATCACCCACAATCCAGCCTCATGGTGCGAGCAGTTGGGATGGGCTGAATATGCTTATAACTCACTGCCCACATCATCTACTGGTCTCTCCCCCTTCCACTGTTGCTTGGGTTATCAACCTCCCCTATTCTCATCGCAAGAATCCGAAGCGTCGGTACCCTCGGTACAAGCTTTCATTAGACGCTGCCAACGCACTTGGCAGAGAGCGCGCAAGTCATTACTCAAGTCTCGCGAACGAACACGTCGCAATGCTAATCAACATCGCGTCAAGGCTCCGCGTTATGTCTGCGGCCAGAAGGTCTGGCTTTCTACTCATAATCTTCCTTTACAGTCTTCTCGTAAACTCACTCAAAGATTCATAGGTCCCTTTTCTATATCCAAGATAATCAATCCAACGGCTGTTAGCCTCCGATTACCCCGCTCTTTGCAGCGCGTTCATCCCGTTTTCCACGTCTCATGTATCAAACCCGTTATTCGCACTCCCTTTAAACCTTCCCCCTCCTCCCATCCCGCTCGTGTCGAAGATGCCCCCATCTTCACTGTCAAAAAGATTCTTGCCGCACGTCCCCGTGGCAGGGGTTTTCAGTATCTGGTCGATTGGGAGGGATATGGTCCGGAGGAGAGGAGCTGGGTGGCGGCCCGGGACATCTTGGACCGCTCGCTGATCGAGGACTTCTCTCGCTCTACACAGCCTCTCTCACTGGGAGCGCCAGGGGGCGCTCCTCGGGGGAGGGGTACTGTCATGAGTCAGGTTTGATCTAATCATTTTCTGTTCACTTCAGCTGTTCCCTCTTACAATCAGCATTGGCGCACATGCATTGCTCACCTGTTTCTATTTTGGATCTGATCCGCCTCTCTACTTATACCTGTCCTGTCGTATCACACTTTGTCAGATTATTGTGTTTATTAAAGCTACGGACACTCTCTCAGATTACAAGAGAACCCTTTATTTATCCCGTCTAGTCAAGTTACCTTTTTGCCTTATGTGACTTTATTTACTTACCTATGATCTGCGCAGTCTCCTCGCTGTTGAAACCCAGCTTCTCACCTGCGCTCGCCAGCTCCAGCCCTCGCTCCGCTCCGAGGGAGCCGAGGAGGATTTTCGGTTGCCCGTCTACCAGCCTGCGTTCTCCCACGGGTGATCGAAGAACGGCAGCTGCCTTTGTTCATCTTTATACTGAATAAACTCTTTATTTGAACAGCAACTTCTCGGTTTTCTGTCCGAGCCTGACATTACCTTTATCTTCATCACTGTTATTGATTTATTTATTTAGACAGGATTGCCAGAACATTTGACAAATTCTTAAATATATCCTTCCAATAAACTTAATTCAAATGTAAACAAAAATATGAACATATAAAATAGGAGTACAGAATTTATAGGCAATTCATTTAAATGATCTTTAAGTACAATGATGAACAGTTTTACAGTCATATTTCTGTATATTAGAAAAAGACTGAAAATTCAACATTTTGTATTTTACACAGTAATGCTTTTAAATATATTTGCCTATACACATACATTTGTATAGATCTGAATAACATCACACCCATATAAATTGGCAATCTGCCAACATGCTGAGTGGAGAAAGGGGCTTCCATATTTGTTAACCCAATCTTTCTGTAGTTATTGTTGAGTGGAAAATTATTTACCTCAGTATCTCCAGTTTACAGTTTGGACTCTTCAGATAATCAGAGAGAAGCTTCACTCCTGAATCCTGCAGGTCATTGTTACTCAGGTCCAGCTCTCTCAGGACACAGTTTGAGGATTGTAGAGCTGAAGACAAACTCTCACAGGACTGAGCAGTGAGATTACATGTGGAAAATCTGAAAAAGAACACAGATTACATTAACAGTGTGACTTTAGTAATTCATCTGATGTAAAAAAGAAACAAACCAATCAATGAGTTGCCCTAACTCAGACCTCAGTGTCTCCAGTTTACAGTTTGGACTCTTCAGTCCATCAGAGAGAAGCTTCACTCCTGAATCCTGCAGCTCATTGTTACTCAGGTCCAGCTCTCTCAGGACACAGTTTGAGGATTGTAGAGCTGAAGACAAACTCTCACAGGACTGAACAGTGAGATTACATGTGGAGAATCTGAAAAAGAACACAGATTACATTAACAGTGTGACTTTAGTAATTCATCTGATGTAAAAAAGAAACAAACCAATAAATGAGTTGCCCTAACTCAGACCTCAGTGTCTCCAGTTTACAGTCTGGACTCTTCAGTCCATCAGAGAGAAGCTTCACTCCTGAATCCTGCAGGTCATTGTTACTCAGGTCCAGCTCTCTCAGGACACAGTTTAAGGATTGTAGAGCTGAAGACAAACTCTCACAAGACCGAACAGTGAGATTACACACGGAAAATCTGAGAAAAAACACAGATTACATTACCAGTGTGATTTTTAGTAATTCGTCTGATGTAAAAAAAAAAAGAAACAAATCGATCAATCAGTTGAACTCAGACCTCAGTGTCTCCAGTTTACAGTTTGGACTCTTCAGTCCATCAGAGAGAAGCTTCACTCCTGAATCCTGCAGGTCATTGTTACTCAGGTCCAGCTCTCTCAGGACACAGTTAGAGGATTGTAGAACTGAAGACAAACTCTCACAGGACTGAACAGTGAGATTACAGGACTGTAGCCTGTGTAGAGGACAAACACAATATTGATGTTGTCATCTGGGACCTCATTGATTAACAATGTTTACTCATGATGTGTATCAAAAATGATGTGTACACCAGCTTTTACCCTTATAATTGTATGTACTAACAGTAGTGTTGTACGATATATCAATACTA
This sequence comes from Danio kyathit, assembly GCA_903798195.1. Taxonomy (NCBI): domain Eukaryota; kingdom Metazoa; phylum Chordata; class Actinopteri; order Cypriniformes; family Danionidae; genus Danio; species Danio kyathit. Next base: position 35,961 of record CAIGQS010000148.1, read on the forward strand.
TAAGTATAGCGATACCCTGGCTCTCAAAATGATACAATTCAGAATTTTTTTAGTACCGGGGTCTCAAACTCGTGGCCCGATACTCACGGGATGATAGTTTGTGGCCCCCGCCTTAATTTTAAAGTTTAATGTTAGTGCGGCCCGCGAGTTTGTTATGTATAGCACTTTACAGTTTTGTTTGTGGAGCTGAATGAACCCACCAATCACATTGGGGTATATGGCTCTCGGGGACGGGACATCAGCTGGGCTTGACCCAGGCAGAGAAACATTTTCCAATGAGTGAAAGTTACAGCAGCGCTGCCATGGAGTGTTTTCTTCCGTGCCTGCTGGCTGCCTCGTTTCTATTGGGCACACGCGGACATTCGTCCCAGCGCGCTTCATTCACAACATTTAAAAAAAGTTTTGTAAGTTGCTGCCCAGCGGGACATTATAAATATATAAATGTATAGAAATCAGTGCTTAATTTGAGCAGGATCTTGCCGGATCCTGTTTCGGGAAATATCAGATATTTGTATTAGAGCTGCAACAACGAATCAATTAAATTGCTAAAAATCGATTACTAAAAGTGTTGGCAAAGAATTTAATTATTGATTCGTTGTGTCGTGTGACACGGGAACGTTTGATTATTAAAAAAACACTTTAGTTCAGCGCAGAGTGGAGTGAACACGTCTCTCTCGCGCACTGATACAGAGTTCAGAGCCTCATAGACAGGGATGAGGAGGAAGGGAGTTCAACAGCAGGTGCGTTGGCTGGCGCTGAGCCAGAGAAAGACGTGTCATATCACAATTATGCAGCTTTTTAACCTCCTAATGCTTATTTTATGTTTTAGATAAATATTTACATGTTAACATGTAAATACAAACAAATTACTAGTAAAACAATACATTTAGAGATTGTGAAACACACAAGAAAGTCTATGGAAGTCTAACAATCTATTCAAGTGTGGTTTATTTATAAACTAATTTAGAGAGGATCACGTGCTTATGATCAACACGGCTGGCACCTTATTAGCTCCGTAATCTGCCCTATTAGAGGATTACGGACACACTATAAATAACCAGAGCTTTCACTCCAGTTATCTTTGTCTTGAAGTATGCTTCCCGCTACAAACGATCCAGCATCACACCATGTAACCTACCGATACGGAAGAATAAACAAACAAACTACAACAACAACAACTCCAGCCAGAGCCCCGCTCTCCCTAAGAATTCAGCCGCAGCCTCGCCAGCAATCGAGCCTGAATTCCAGCAAAACGCCGGACCACAAGCTCTTCCACCTTCTACTTCAAACTGCCTCACACAACGCTGTCCACAAACTCCAACTAAACTCAAGACGCTGACGATCCAAGCCATCTAAACAAGCCGATCTCCCACTGCTCTCCTAGCCGTCCACCCACGGTAAAGTATAGCAGGCTTTAAACGGAAGCCTCGCAAAAACAACTACTCTACAACAAAGACTAAACCTTTCACATATCTGTTGAAGACAAGACTCGCATGACTAGAAAGAATTCAACCAAGAACTCACCTTTCAAGCCTCCCGCCCGTCCACAGATTCATAACATTCCAAGTAATTCGAATGATATTGTTAAACATTCATGGATTTCGCTGTATCATCCAAACTAGTCGCTGGAGTGCAGTAGCGTCTTTCACAAACACTAGCGGCCACAACAAAATGGCCGCCAAGCTATGATTGACACTCAATTGAGCCAATAGCTGAAAGGAGAAGTGTCACCACCCAATGAGCTTCCAAACTCGAGATTGTTCCACCCACTCTCTTGACAATTTATGAATGAACTCAGCTGTAAAAGACTTGTGAATGAATTGGGCCAATAACATTCCAAACGTAATGTTATTTAATCATAGATTAAAGGAAGCCCACAACAAACATTCTATTCACACAGTTCCTACTAAGTGGTGACTTTTTAAAGGGCAGAGTTTGATGTTGGCAGTTGATATATATATATATATATATATATATATATATATATATATATATATATATATATATATATATAATAATAATAATAAAAAACCTCTGCCACATCTGATAGCCATTTAACTTCTAAAAAGATTATTATCCATCTACCGAGAAACATTCAACACATCAAGCACACATCGGTTGGATGTGAAAATGGCAAAGAGACAAACTTCCCACTTGACTGCTATAAATGGGAGAAGGACACTCTGACAATGGAATAATGTTTCATCCATTGACTCTGCGTTAGATGCATTGCATTTAAAAAAAATTCTATATCACTGAGGGTTTTAAACTTCACTATCACTTCACCTACTCCGTCTTCAAGAGGTACTTCCAGGACCACCAGACAAGCCACACCCCATATCCTCAGCTCTCCATCCATCTGCCATCTCGTGGGGGGGCGAATGCCTACTTCTACCATCCTCGCACACTGCGACAACGAAGATATCATACCATGCATTAACAAAAAGATCATAACAGACGGCCCCAGAAGCTGACCTTTGTCCAACCTATTACACTCCACATCCATTCCAAATACATTCACACTCTACACAAGGATACATTTCCGCTCACACAGCCCACACCCACGTTGCCACATTCACAGTAGCCTTTTTAGGTTTTGAGATGCTCTGAACTAACATGAATTTCACTCCCACAATCCACCTCACCATATCTGATCTAACTTTCGAAGATTAAGAAACTCTATTTTTCTTATTAAGCAAAGCTAAACAGATCAATTCCGCTAAGCACATTCTATGTTTATTTTTGACATTCCCTCCCCCACTCATACATTCCAAACGTTTCAGATGCATTTCTAGATATAAGCACAACTTGAACTATCCCATACCTCCATTCACTCTCGTTCACCACAGCTCCGACTCATTTAGAGGTCGCCCCAAGTTTCAATTGCTGCAGCGGTGACGCTTAAACGAGCTCATATACACTTTATATGTCCAATACCACTATTATCACACTGCCCTGCACTAATACAGCAGTAAATGCTTCGCGGGAGTGCACATCGCCTCCATACTGACCCTCTGCACCTCTGCAGCAGCAGAGATGCTCCGCTGAGCTACACTCAACAATAGCACCACTATTATTCACTTCCATCTCTACATATCACTACTGACAGTATATAACATTCCTGCAGGAGCACTCATAACTCTGCAATACCGACCACTACTGCACCTATGCAACAGTAGAGGTGCTCCGCTGAGCTACACTCACCATAGCACCACCACAACTCAGCAACGCTCTAGCTGAGCCCTTATTCACTTTCATCTGTACATATAACTACTGACAGTACTTAACATTCTTACGGGAGCAAATATAATGCTCCAATACTGACTACCACTGCCACAGCAGTGATGCTCCGCCTGAGCTCACACACTCTTCCATTTACTCCGCTACTTTCCTAATTTCTAGCAGTCAAGTTCCTCAGCTACTCTCCTTTCTTCTGCTAGGTACCACTCACCAACCCTAACCCTCTCGGAGCCCCCCCTGAACCTGACTCCCACGGAGTCACCCCTCCCCCTGCTTCTTCACCCCTATCCTATGGGAGTCCTTAACTCACAACCTACCCCGTCTCACGCCCACCCAGCTCCTACCCCCAGGAGCTCCCTGAAACCAGCCCCTCCCAAATCAACATCAGATTCCTAAAAACCTGTTACAACTTTGCTCCTACAGGAGCCGATCTCCTTTCAATTCATATCCAGCAGCCGGATATAGCATTGACATCTCGCCTTTTGGGGGGCACTTCAATACGCGGCTGCTGTCCCGAGCTAATAGCATTTTGGGGAGTTCTCGAGACCTTCCTGAGCTCAAACTCCCCTCTCGCCCTTCTAACAGGAGGGAACCCCAGGCTCGAGGATATTATGAGCTCAGGGCTCTCTCCCGGGACAGCATGCCAATTACGCTTTATTGATCATCAGCTAAGTGTGAACTCTTGAAGTGTGGTTTATTTATAAACTAATTTCGAGAGGATCACGTGCTTATGATCAACACGGCTGGCACCTTATTAGCTCCGTAATCTGCCCTATTAGATGATTACGGACACACTATAAATAACCAGAGCTTTCACTCCAGTTATCTTCGTCTTGAAGTTCCCCCCCTTCCACCCCTACTTCCACCCTTTTTTCCTATAAGGCGACACGGCGGCCCAGTGACTAGAACTGTTAACTCACAGCAAGAACGCCGCCAGTTCAACCTCCTATGGGGCCGGTTGGCGTTTCTGTGCGGAGTTTGCATGTTCTCCCCGTGTTCGCGTAGGTTTCCCCCGGGTTCCCCGGTTTCCTCCCACCGTCCAAAAACATACACCATAGCCAATCGACTAAACCAAATTATTACCTAAGACAACCTTAGTTTACACTTCTCACACGGCGACAAGCAGGGGAGTTTTCGAGACCTTCCTGAGCTCGAACTCCCCTCTCGCGGGAGGGAGCCCCGGGCTTGAGGATATTACGAGCTCGGGGCTCTCTCCCGGGACAGCATGCCAATTACGCTTTATTGATCATCAGCTAAGTGTGAACTCTTGAAATAGAATTTGTCGACGTGTTTTATTCATATCAGACACACATAGAGAAGGTAACTATAAAGTTGAATCTATTCTTCTCTAAGTTCACTAAGCTTGAGTTTAACTTTACTGACACTATGCAGCTGTGGTGATGAATTACAGTGATTTTACCGTCTTTAATTAAGTGGGTGGGAAAAGCACACTCCTACGTCACATTGTGGTGGGTCTCAGATTTGCAGGGATTTGGATCCTATTTTAATGCCAGGAAATTTAAAATAAGAGACTGACTTATTGTGTTTCTATCACTCCAGTATGACTGTGGAAACACTATACCTACACACAGATCTGTCCAAACTAGGGATGCTCATTTCGGTTAATTTTACTAACCGACAACCGCTGCTCGTTAACCGGATATTAACCGTTAACCGTTAACAGATTACTATTAAAAAAATATTTAATTGAAAAAAAGAATTGACGTGTCTATTTTGTGTGATACATTAAATATTGCATTTTAAAATACTGATTTATTTTAACATGCAAACAGCAGCATACATAACAGAGCATCTTTACGCACCTGTATGTTTCCAACAGCATAGAAAAAAATAATAAACTAAATAAAAAGAATAAAATAAATAGTCTTGCCCTAGATACTTAAATGACACATTTAAATTACAAAACGAAAACATTGACTGAATCCTTTTTGAGAACCGGCAAAGGCTGTTTGTCCAATCATGTTTTTTTTTCTTCCGTAAAAAAAATATCAGGCTACCTCAAATCGATCGCTCCATGAAAAATATACATTTAATTAATGTCCCGCTGTTATTATTATATCACAAAAACCGTTTCAACATTTTTAATAGAAGTTATTTGCCTAAAGATTATGTCATAATGACTTATTTCCTCCGTCTCACTCTTCTCACTCACCGTTCATGTGCGTGTGATGCATGTGATGAAAGACAAACATGCCAAATCGCTCTAAGAACACTTCGTTACGGTTACGGTTGTTTCTCCACTGAGCCTGGAATGGTGCGGTACGATTACAAACCTTTCTCGGCACGGAATTCTCGGTATGGTTAGACAACCGTGCTGAACTGTGCCGACAGATTCTGTGTGTTGACGTCGCGGCTCTGTTGCCACCACAGCTGACTAGTCACAGCTGACTAGTCATCAGACATCCACAATTAAACTACACTACATTTAACATAAAAAACTGATACAGGTCTAAACGATACAGTTTGAAAAGGGTTTTAAAACCACAGAGCAGTCTCTGACAGAGAAGGGAGTTACTGGCCCACCACATTCTTACGAACATATTTTATTTATCAAAGTTATTATTTCATTGACTTGAATGTAGTTACCTGTGTATAATTACGAACCCGTCATGTAAAATCTTAAAATAATAAAATAGCCTGTTGTTTTACTTGTGGCTTGAGCTTCATCAATTTGATTGACATCCTAGGCAGAGACGTTTATTTCGCCTGACTAAACGTGAGTTTATTGCATGCCGTGCTGTATTTGGTAGCACAAAACTCGCTCTGAGAACTTTACCAACGAGTACACGCACTGCTGAAAGACTTTTTTTCCTTCTGCGCATCGAATAAAGACACACTTAAGATCGCTATATCCATGGAACACGAATTTGCAGACTCCTTGAACAACGAGGAAATAATTGCACTTTTTAATTAAAAAACCAGACTGCAGCATGCTTGTTTTGTAATTTAATGCCAGCTATACCACCTGAAAGACAGTTACGGCGTGTCGGCCGTCACCGGAGAAAGTCTAATCTTTCTTCATTTTTTGGACTTTGCATGAAAGCTTTATGGAGTGGCACTGTCCGAGGTGCTCATTATTGTGTTGGATTTAAAGTATAGGCTTTCAATGCACCAATAAAGAAGTCAAATGAATGAATAAATAAAATAAATAAGGATTGTTAAATGCTGGTATTGTTTTTACTAAAACAAATATCAATATGTCTTGACAAATGTTTTTTTTAAAAAAATGAGCAATGTTCAACATTTCAGCTATAGGCCATTATAGGATTCAGTTAAATACAAGTTGGACATTTGGGGACAGGTCACATATTTCTGTGTTTTTTTTTTTGTTCTCGGTTATCTTTAATATATACTGAGCAGCTGCGCAAAATATTTTCTAAAACGTCAAGCGGGAATTTGTCTATAGCTCGTTAGTTAATTATGAAGAGAAAAAAAATTAAAATAACAGAAATAAAATGATAAAAATACAAAGATAAAAGAGCAGCATTTGGCTAAATATAATAGTTCTTTATATGCTATATATCCTGCTATGTGTTGTTTCATATTCGTTTTTTATTTAACTTGATGCATTCAATATTTAATGTTTGAATACTGAAACAAATAAAAGCCATCGCTTAAAAGCTTATTTTTTACCATCAACATGTAGTATGTTTTATATCATTATCAACTTTTGATAAAAAAAACGGTGTGCAATTTAATTTATTGTTAAAAATGAAATAATTTAAGTGCTATATTTTTTATTAGTGAAAGTGCCTGCTGACTTTTGACAAGGCCTGTCCAAAAATATACTTCTGCCTTCTGACTATAATAAAAATGCACTTTTATTGTTGCATTATCATTGTTTATTTTTCTGTTATGTACAGAGATTTTAAATATATTATTTAATTTCCCGCCAGTCATTTTCAATCATCATGTTACATTTTGGTAATTTTCCCTCCAAATCAAAATTTGCCCTGAGCCGCGCAACATATGACTCTAAATAAATACTGGTGCTGTGACTTGTAGCTATATTTAGCACATATAAGAGAGTGGCATAACATAATTGAAAAATGAAACAGACGACTGACGTAAAACGCTTTTTCGGCTCAGTTGACTTTTATTTCAACTGGGAGCACACAGCTTGCAATGGCATAACGTGAGGCGCGCAGGACGCATACGCAGCACGTAAAACACTCATGGCCATTAATAAACCATTCAAAATATGCGCCTCGCAAAAAGTGCTTTCGGTGATCGGTCTCTTATGCAGCCACACTTTAAAAATATATAAAATAATATTTTTTAATCGTTTAACTGATACCATTAATCGGTTACAAACGCACCCTTTCGGTTAATGATTAAACGGCTATTTTGAGCATCCCTAGTCCAACTGCTTACAAAAGAGGATTTTCATCATAGGTGCCCTTTAAAGGGATCGTTCACCCCAACATTTACTCAGCCTCCAGTGGTTCCAAACCTTTATGAGCTTCTTTTTTCTGTTGAACAAAATATTTTTTAAGGTGAAAACCATTAGCCATTGACCTTCATAGAAGGAAAAATAAATGCTATGTAAGTCAATGATTACAGATTTCCAGCTTTCTTCAAAATATTTTATTTCATGTTCACCTTTAAGAAAGGTTTAGAACCTCTTGAGGGTGAGTAAATGAGTAAATTTACACTCTTGGGTAAACTATCCCCTAAACAACCAATGCTAATACATTAATCAGAATATTATTAAAAACAATCTGAAAAATTAAATAATAAACAATTATTCACAATAATTTGAAGTGCCGACAATATCAATATTGTGCATGTTCATTAACATGATATACTGTATTATTTAATATCAGCAAATGTCTTTTTCTTATAAAGGACTTTGACTTACACAGCTCTTTTGGAGGTTCTGATGACTGCTGATAGTCTGATGAGACACTCGTCTGATCTCTTGAATTTCTGAAGCTCAAACTCCTCCAGCTCCTCCTCTGAGGTCAACAACACAAAGACCAGAGCTGACCACTGGGCAGATGAAAGGTCAGCAGATGACAGACTTCCTCTACTAAGGTGAGACTGAATCTCTTTCAGCAGAGTTTGGTCGTTCAGTTCATTCAGACAGTAGAACAGATTGATGGATCTCTCTGGAGACAGATTCCCTTCAAGTTTCTGCTTGATGTATGCAATTATTTCCTCTTTGCTCTGGTCACCGTCATCCTGCTGTGTCAACAGGCCTCCTAAGAGTTGTCGATTGGACTGGAGTGACAGACCGAGAAGGAAGCGAAGGTAAAGATCCAGATGTCCATTCTCACTTTCCAGAGCCTTGTCTACTGCAGTCTTCAGCAAATCAATCATGCCTTTATTTTTGTTTTTCTGTCTAAAAATAAATAAATGTTTCTTGTCGCTGTCTAGAATCAGATGTTGATAAAGGGCTGCAATGAACTCTTGAATGCTCAAGTGAAGAAAGCAGTACATGGTACCAAGAATGATTCCTGTCTCCTTCTTAAAGATCTGGGTACACATGCCTGAGTACACCGATGCCTTATAGACGTCAATGCCACAGTCTTTCAGATCGCTCTCATAGAAGATCACATTGTGTCTCTCCAGCTGCTGGAAGGCCAGTTTCCCCAGTGAAAGGATGAGGTTTTGATCCCAGGACACATCTGGTGTGTTTTCTCCATCATACTTTCTTCTGCTCTGCTGGATCTGAAAGCGGAGAAAGTGTGTGTACATCTGTGTCAGAGTCTTGGGAGATTCCTTCAGTGTTTCAGCATTAGCCCTGTGTTTCAGTTCAATATTTCTGTTTTCCTTCAAAATGTTCTCGAGTACAGTGGCTGAAATCCAGCAGAAGACTGGGATGTGGCACATAATAAAGAGACTCTTTGACTGTTTAATGTGATCAATGATTTCTCTGGCCTGATTCTGATCTGTGAGTCTCTTTCTGAAGTACTCCTCCTTTTGGGCATCATTGAATCCTCGTATCTCTGTCAGCCGGTCGATACAGTCTGCAGGAATCTTACTGGCAGCTGCTGGTCTGCTGGTGATCCAGATGAGAGCAGAAGGAAGCAGATTTCCCTTGATGAGGTTCGTCAGGAGAACATCCAGAGGGACTGCTGATGATACATCACAACACGTCTCATTACAAGCAAAGTTTAGAGGAAGGCGACATTCATCCAATCCATCAAGGATGAACAGGACTTTGAATCGTTTGCTTCTTGTAAGGTTCAGTCCTTTGGTCTCTGGGAAAAACTGAGTTATGAGGTCTTTTAAACTTTGTTTTTCTTTCTCCTGTAAGTTCATCTCTCTGAATGGAAGAGGAAATAAGAAGTTGATGTCTTGATTTTCTCTTCCTTCAGCCCAATCCAGAACAAACTTTTGCACAGAGACTGATTTCCCGATGCCAGCAACTCCTCTTGTCAGTACAGTTCTGATCTGCTCGTCTTGTTCAGGTGCTTCAAACAAATGTCTGCATTCAACCTGTATCTCTAGTGACTGATGACGTCTGGAAGCAACTTCAATCTGTCTTATCTCATGTTCAGTGTTGACCTGTTCACTCGCACCCTGAGTGATATAGAGATCTGTGTAGATGTTATTCAGAAGTGTGGAGTCTCCTTGCTGAGCAATTCCTTCAAACACACTTTGATATTTCTTCTTCAGGCAACATTTAAGCTGATTAATGAAGAACAGCTCACCTAAACACAGCAGCAAAGACACAGATAGTTTTAGTCTTGACTTATTTGTAAGTGACAGTCTGACAGATCACCATGAGCAGGTCCAGACAGAATTTTCTGATATTTTTTGCTATTTCTGTGGAGAATTTTGTAAAAAATCTGCAGATTACTGTGGAATGATTTTGGAAATATCATAACTTTGGGAGTATCATAACTAAAAACGTAATATATGAAATAATAAATAATGCCTTTCTAACTTATAAAATAATATTTCATGTTTACAATACAAATCCAATTAGATCCACTTAATTGGTAAACAAAGCGCACGTCTCTTATATAACATATCTACTAAAGCACAGAAAATATGATTTTACAAACTGTACTGTAAATAAATCATATGAACATTTTCATATTAGTCATCTGTGGAAATCTGCAGATTTGGTGTGGGCCTACCCATGAGTCTCTTACCCTGGAGAGTATCAGCAGCTTGATCTTGCTTCATCTCTCTCAGGAAGAGGAGTGTGAGATCAAGAGCTGCTTCTGTGATTCTGCTTCTGTTCTCATTAAAGTCCTTCACAAACTCTTGTCTGTTTTCTTTTTGTAAGATTTTCATAAACTTCTCCAGTTCATTCTTCAGAAATCTGATCATTTTGCTCTCAAGATTCTATGATTGAAGAAAAAATGAGAAGAACAACAGAGGTTAACCAAAAGATTGATTCACACACACGTTTCCTGCAGAGTCTCATGACATTTCGGGTGTTTCATCTTTAATTTTTCGACTTTAACTGCAGTTCGGCACTTTCACTCATGAACATTTCCCCATGTTTTAATGGGATTTGATAGCGCACGTGAAATAGAAAGAAAAAAACTTCCGCATTTCGTGATCAGCGTTGCCAGATGTAGCTGACTGTTTCCAGCCCAAAAGCTATCCTAAACCCGCCGAAATGCAAATTCAAAACCGCCCAATCTGGCAACATGGTTGTTCGTGATGGGTGTGTGTGCGGTCCTTTACTGACAGCCTTGTGACTTGGTGGGATATGCAGAATAATTGACTAAACCGTTTATTTATTAGAAAATAATGCACACAGAGGTGTACCGGCGACTCCAGAGCATCACAGTTATTTTAGAATAATTCAATGAACTAAAGTCAATTATTCCTTAATAAATTAATTGCACTACATTTGAATTAAGCAGTATATTTTTTCAAGAACTATTTTTATTTCTTTTGTTTATACACTCAAAAAATATCTATTTTTGCTTGTTCAAACTACTCATTTAAAATAAGCTGAATTAACACAATTCTTGAGATTTCATTGGGACAACTTAATTTTTTTATGTTCAATCCACATAAATTTGTTCAAAGTGTGAAGTTAACTTAATTGATTTGTGTCGGGACAACATGAATTAATTGTGTGGAACCCTGCATTCTTTACAGTGTAATAAAGGAGTTTTTTTTTCCCACCTGGAAGATCCACTGGATATTGTCTGTGAAACTCTTGTGTCTTCTGTGAGTCTCGTCTCCTGAATCTGCTAACTCATATTCAACACTGTTAACAGATAAAACAACTGGAATAATACATTTAGAGGCAAACAAACACAGAAATATCTTACAAACACTGACAATAATACATGTAGAGCTCATAATAAGGAGACAGTGGACAGATTTGTTACTTGAGTTTTCTGTTACATGTTCAATTTAGCTGAGAAATCACAGACAATTGTCACTGTCATTACAAAGACCTGTCGATCACAAAGTCATTATTAGAAAGTAGCTTTGAAAGAAATATTTGATTTACAGTTCATTATTACACAAACTTTTAGCTACAATACAACACAGCTACATTTACTTTCAAAAGCTTCACCCTTTGTTAAATATTTACAAAACAGTTTGATTATAAACTTCTTCAAAACATCTTTCATGTTCCACAAATGAAAGAATTGACAGAAATCTGATATTAAAGAGCCCCTATTATACATTAAATAGGGTCATATTTTGGTTGTAAGGGTCTCCAACAACAGGCTGATATGCATGCAAGGTCAAAAAACACTTTCATGGTCTTATAATCTGCATTTATGTTTACCTAATTATCCCAGCGACTCCCATACGAATCGTTCAGCGATTCATTTGTTCCCAAACCCCTCCTTAGCGCGAAGCTAATCTGCGCTGATTGGACCGATGACAGTCTGTTGTGATTGGTCGACACTGACAGCCTTCAGAGCGAGACAGAGTGAAATGCCCAGCACGGCTTATCAACAATATAGTAGTGAGAGTGCGTACATGCTTCATATTAGTGTAAGGTGTGGATTTTGGCTGCCAGTCAGGGAATGTAAATACCGACGACCAACTATTTTATTGAGCAAAAACTCCAAGAAGTGGGGAGGAGGACGACACGAGTCTCCTAGCCCGTCACACTCTACCTGCTTTTCTCTCTCTCACACACACACACACACACACACACACACACACACACACACACACACACACACACACACACACATTACCCTCCGCCTCAGAGGACAAAACACCAAAATAAAAGTCCTTAACAGAAACATTCAAAAACAGAATACAAAGAATGTATATTAAAGAAACAACTTCACATTAGTTACTAACACCATAGTACACAGTATTCGGTTCTCACCATAGTGAGGGCGGCGTCCGCGAACCCCCCCGGTTCTCACTTTAAATCGCGACACCCTCCCTCCCGGTCCTCACTCTCAACCGTGAACCGGTCACTTTCTATTTCACTTTCGGGTTGAGGGCGACGTGATAGCGGTTCGCCTAGCGCACCAGTCCAGCTTGCTCCAGCCCTGATTGTTATTCAGACATCACCCTGAACCTAACCCTCCGGTCTCCCGGATTTTCAGGGACAGATGTTGGCAGGTATGTGTGCAGTTTTATTTTGAAACTTGACTTCTGCAAGTATGTAAGAACAGCTGATAGCAACGACAAACAGCAGAGGATTGGATGCTCACAAACGCATTTAAATGCGTAAACAAAGCAGTTTACAACGTGGCATGCGATAAGAGAATATAAAGAGTTAACCGGATACAGTACAAGCGGTTACAAGTAACAAAACATGTTGATCATTTCTATTTGCAATCATTGCTGTGGCACCTCGAACTGCTATAGGTTCTCTAGGCTTACTTGTACTCTGCTTTGCCCAGCCAGGAGGTTGTAGCATCCTCTATCCTCTGACAAGCTATCTTCTGCGGGCTCCCGCGCTCCCTTCGCGTGCAGCAGCCTGGCGATGTACTGTACCTAATAAATTGTCCTTATTTTGCCTGCACCCCTGGTGTATTGTCTGTCCATTACAAGATGGTGGAAGAAACTAATGCATGAGCTGTGTAGATGATAGCCCATTGTAAGCGTGCAGATTTCTGAACGACTCCTTTCCCTCACACTTCCAATAATATCCAGCTAAGCACAGCGTCTTCATGACTCATGACTTCAGGATCTGTTTGTCTCTGCTGCTGTTTAGTGGGCGGGGCCGCAGGTTTGAATTGAATTTCTGAGCGCGCAACCATTATGTTTCGCGTCTACGTAACGACGAAACAGCTAAAGAATCGTTATCAAGACGATTCGTTTAAACCACTATGAGTCGACTCTTTTATAGATAAATCAATAGTTTTAAAAACGGTCCACTTTCAGATTTAAGCTTTAGCTGGATATTTCACTTCACTAAGAGCTGTGTTACACACTACATGAAAGGTCATTTTCAAAAACCCATAATAGGGGCTCTTTAATATTTACTGAAAGATCCTCTGAATAAGAAACTAGGAGTCTGTAAATATCCTAATGAATCACCAAAGTCATTTGATTCATTCACACAACTGATACATTCAGGAATGACTCTCTTTACTGAATTGTTGGTTCACACAAAACTGTTGATGTGAGCAATAATGTAAAACACAAAATACCTTTGGGCAGATGATGGTGTTTCCCCACTGAAGTTTGGTGGATTCCCTTTAGACCAGTCACTCTTCAGAGACACAGAGCTGAACACACATGATCCTGATCTCACACTGAAGACACAAAAACAGCAGAGATCAAAACTGCAGGAGAAACTTGTCTTCTTAAATGGTGCATTCACACGGGGCTTCAGCGTCAACCCTTGACAGAGGGCGTGTCTAAAGTTGGTGCTAACGCGCTTGTCATAGTAGCGTCAGCCAGTGAAATTAAGTCAGCGATCAGCTACTGTCTGACCTGGTGTATTAAAATGTGCTTTTAAACGTTAATTAAGAATGGCACTGTTCTTTACCACTACAGCGGTTTTCTTATTAGCCTAACTAGCCTAAATCTGAATAACAAAATAAACCGAAAGACAAGCTGCTTAACAAAACAAATAACTTTATATATTGAAAACACTCTGGTTACTAAGGTAACCCTCGTTCCCCGAGGGGGGAAATGGAAATGCTATGTGGAAAAACATCCACTATAGGGATTTTGTTCAGAAAGCCAATCATCTGAAAGAGTATGTAAACGGGCCAATAAAATGCAAATGAGTTGGCAGCTTCAGCTTGCACAGCTGATGCTCGTTGCAATCATTTTGGCTATAAGAGCACAGCACGTGCAAAGCCAAAGCATCATTTTTTTAGCGGAAGAGACTTTCACCTCAACAGCTAAGGGGCAATCATTATGGCGAAGGAACATAGCATTTCCGTTCCCCCCCTCGGGCAACAAGGGTTACCTTAGTAACCGGAGCGTTCCCTTTCGGGAGGGGAACTTCAATGCTATGTGGAAAAACTTCCACTATGGGGAAATGTATCGAAAACGCCATAATGATTGAACCTTACCTTCGCCCCCAATGAGAGGTTTGCCAGGCAAGAGAGAGTGTGAGCGCACCTGCGTCACCAGAGGCGCGGCCTTTCAACATGTTCCCTGGCTTTACTTATCCCGCTTCAACAGAAGATTTACGGATTTAAATATATTTTTTGGGATTCGCAAATGCGTCTAGGAATTTAATACAACAGTACGTTGGGAAGCGTGCAGTCCCGAAAGGGAGGACGCTGCGGAGGCCACCTGCTACCCAAGTGGGGAGATTGGTGGCAAGAGAGCATATGGACTAGCCCTGAGAAGGGGGAGTACGCATATGAATATAAGATGGTTAGCGGTGAAGGAAGACACGGGGTCCGCCTGTGAGGGGGGACTGCACCGGGGCAGTATAAGCATATGGGATCGCCTAGTGGGAATCGCACATAGCGGGCACCTATACTCAGAACGCGGGCTGACCAGCAGGCATACCAACAACGTAACGGGCCAGCGTCTGACTCCTTCGCTGAGTCAGATGCTGGGGGCCTCAGATGAATATCTGCAGGGTTCGCCAGCGGGGAACTTTACTGACAGAGCAAAAAAGTGCACGTATCTCCGTGTTAGAGAGAATGGCGCAACAAGCGTTTTACAACACCTAACTGAATTTCTCATTCACTGCGTGAGGAAATCGGCTCCTCTCAAGATGAATAAATCTCGCCATGGGTGTCGCCCAGCCCGCAGCTCTACAATGTCTGTTAGAGAGACGCCACATGCTAACGCCCAAAAGGATCGAAGCGCGCTCTCACTCCTGGGGGACGCGGCTCGCCCTGGCCCAGATAAGTGAGGGAGATGGCATTCATTGTTCAGTGGGTTTGTTCCAACCTCTGTTTGAATACGGCACTTCCCTTCTGCCGATCACCGTAACAGATAAAGAGCTGAGTACGGTCCGTATAATACGCACAGCGGGAAAGGACACAGCAAATAAAGGGGCGGGGTCTGCCTCCTCCATGGGCAGTGCTTGCAGGTTTACTACGTAGCTGAAAGAACGCGGTAGGAACCTAGGGCACCTAGGTGGGCTGGGGTCTCAGGTAATGTGAGAGTGGGCCGGCCCAAAACGCTGGCACATTTCCCTGACTGAAAATGCCTCCACATACCCACCCATTTGGCCGATGCGAACGCGACCAGCAGAGCTGTCTACCTGGACAGAAAGATCCTGAGTCGAGTGATCGACCAGACCTCTCCTAAGAGAGACCTCCAAGTGGGTATTAGAGGGGAACAGGATAGAATTCATATCTACGTCTCACGCCTCAGGGAACCGGATGATGAGGTGATGCTTCCCAGTGTGCCGCCATCGCCGCGTCCTCAGAGCGGGGATGTTCGTAACGCCAACCCCTCAGAGCGGAGGGGACAGCCTTAGCTCCGGCCAACTGAAGGAGGATAGCATCACTCTGATCTGGCATGTTTGAGGTTTCCTTCTCGGGGAAAAAAAGCAAACCACACAGCGAATAGACTCCACTTCAGGCGTGGGCATGCCTCGTAGAGGGTGCTCTAGCCGGAGTGACTGTGTTAACCACCTAATTGGTAGGTCACCTAAGTCCTCCGTGCTCCATCTATGAACCATACATGAGGCATAGATCTGGGCGCGGGTGCCAAACAGTGCCTGTCCCCTGCTATCTGTGCGAGTAGGCTCTCTGGAGAAATGCGTATTAAGCACGCCCCAGGGTCAGCTGTAGAGCCAGTGGACTTTGCAGGGTTTGCCAAGTGGGAAACTCAAGCGAGAGCACACGAATCTCAGAGTTAGAGAGAGAAAGGCGCAGCCCAAACAGCTGGGCAGTCAGGGGTGGAGTCTCCATTTTCCCAGGTGAAACTGCCGTGAGAGCGCATGGGCTGCACGGTTGAGCTCGGTGGGGAAAAATGGAATGTAGCAATAGCGCCACGTATGACTCCAGGGGAGCAGATGGTGAGCGAGCTGAGACATGCGGCGAGAGCGGACACCCCTCATACAGTTGATATTTGCCACGGCTGCTGTGCTGTCTGTCCTGACCAGCACATGTTGTCGCTCCAGCACTGGTAAAAAACGGCGGAGAGCGAGGAACACTGCCAACAGCTCTAGGTGATAGATAAGCCAATGCAACTGGGTTCCTTCCCACAGGCCCGCAGCTGCATGCCCGCAACACAGGGCCCCCCAGCCTGTGCTGGAAGCATCTGTCAAAACGACAATATGTCTGGATGCCTGTCCTAGAGGCACTCAGGCCTGTAGGAACGAGGGGTCATTCCAGGGGCTGAGGGCGCGGCGACACAGCGTGGTGACAGTCACCCGGTGTGTGCTCGCTTGCCATGCACGTCTGGGAACTCGATCGTGAAGCTAGTGCCGAAGTGGTCTCGGACTTTGAGTTCTTAAACGACGCCCTGTTTATGAACACAGCAACAGAGCCCTTTGTCTGGGTCACACTACCGAGGCGACAACGCAAATGCAGCCGGAAAATAGGAAAGAGAGCCGGCGTCCTGGTCAGACCATTCTGCTGGCTAACGTTCAGTCATTGGACAACAAACTTTGCGAGCTATGGGCGCGCATTTCCCTCCAACGGGAAACAAGAAACTGCTGCATTATCTGTCTTACAGAAACCTGGCTATCTGCAGAGGTACCAGACACAGCTGCTGAACTTTCGGAGTTCTCCGTGCACCACGCGGATAGAACGAAAGAACTCACAGGGAAAAGCAAAGGATGAGGTGTTTGTTTCTTTATTAACAACTTATGGTATGATGAGAGAAACATACACTCAGTTAGATCATTTTGTTCTCCTGATCTGGAATACCTTATGCTTCGGTGTCGACCATACTGGCTACCAAGGGAATTCACAGAGGTCATCATCACGGGTGTTTACATTCCCTCTCAAGCCAACACAAAGCAGGCACTCAGGGAACTGTATGGGAGCATAAGCGAGCAGGAAACCCGGAGGCAGCGTTTATTGTTACAGGGGACTTTAACAATGCCAATATCAGGAAAATCGCTCCAAAATACTTTCAGCATATCACCACAAACACGCGTGGTGATCGTATTTTGGACCATTGCTACTCTCCGTTCCGGGATGCTTACAAATCCCTCCCCCGCCCACCGTTTGGCAAATCAGATCACTCTTCTGTTCTGCTCTTGCCTGCTTACAGGCAGAAACTGAAACGGGAACCACCCACCCTCAGGACGTTTCAGAGCTTGTCGGACCAATCGGATTCCATACTTCAAGACTGTTTTGATCAGGTTGACTGGGAGATGTTCCGGGCAGCTTCTGATGACGACATCTAAGTGTACTCAGACACCGTTACGTGCTTCATCAGAAAATGCATAGAAGACGTGGTCCCAACAAACACTGTCCGTATCTACCCCAACCAAAACCATGGATCAATTGCAAAGTTCGAACAGCCCTATCAGTGCGAACTTCTGCCTATAAATCCAGAAATGCTGAGGAACTAAAACAAGCAAACTACAACCTCAGGAAAATGATCAAAGCAGCAAAATGTCAATACAAAGACAAGGTAGAGGGTCAATTTAACACCAATAACGCAAGGAGCATGTGGCAGGGACTTAATTACATCACGGACTTTAAAAGTAACAAACCCGCCACTGTGAACATTGCTGCGTGTCTCCCAGACAAGCTCAACTCATTCTATGCCCGCTTTGAAGCCCAGGACAGTGCACACACGCAGCGCGCTCCTGCTGCCGATACAGAAACTGCCAGTACACTCTCTGTTTCTGTAGCGGATGTAACGAGATCTTTCCGTCGCGTGAACATCCGAAAAGCTACGGGCCAGATGGCATCCCTGGACGTGTACTTAAAGCATGTGCACACCAGCTAGCGGGGGTTTTCACTGACATCTTTAACCTCTCGCTTTCTCGGTCTGTGGTTCCCACATGCTTTAAGACAGCTACTATTGTGCCAATACCAAAATCAGCTAAAACCACATGCTTGAATGACTGGCGTCCGGTTACACTCACACCCATCTTCAGCAAGTGCTTTGAGAAGCTGGTTAAAAACCACATCTGCTCTGCACTGCCCGCTAACACTGACCCTCTGCAATTTGCATACAGAAACAACCGTTCCACTGATGACACAGTGATCACACTGCTCTGTCTCACCTGGAAAACAAAAACACATATGTGAGAATGCTGTTTGTGGACTACAGCTCAGCATTCAACACCATAGTGCCTGCCAAGCTGGTGGTGAAGCTCCAGGCTCTGGGCTTACACAGCTCTCTGTGCAACTCGATCCTGGACTTCCTATCAAGCAGACGCCAGGTGGTCAGAATGAACAACATCACCTCATCCACACTGATTCTCAACACTGGTGCTCCACAGGGCTGTGTTCTCAGCCCACTCCTGTACTCCCTGTACACACATGACTGTACATCCAAACACAGCTCCAACAGCATCGTTAAATTTGCTGATGACACAACGGTGGTGGGCCTAATGACCAAAAATGATGAGACAGAGAGGAGGTGCACGCTCTGAAGCAGTGGTGTCAGGAAAACCACCTCTCACTCAACATCAGCAAAACCAAGGAGCTGGTGGTGGATTTCAGGAGAGAGAAGAAAGAACACACTCCCATCACCATCAACGGGACACCAGTGGAGAGGGTCAGCACTTTCAAGTTTCTTGGAGTACACATCGCTGAGGTTCTGACATGGACTGCTCACACAGACGCAGTGCTGAGGAAGGCACAACAACGCCTCTTCTTCCTCAGGCGTCTCAGGAGGTTTGGAATGAGCCCCCACATCCTCCGCTCGTTCTACACCTGCACTGTGGAGAGCATCCTCACTGGCTGCATTACCGCCTGGTACGGAAACAGCACCAGCAGCAATCGCAAAGGTCTACATAGGATTGTCCGAACTGCTCGACGCGTAGTAGGAGGTGAGCTTCCCTCCCTCCAGGATATCTATACCAGGAGGTGCATGAGGAAAGCCAAGAGAATCATCAGCGACTCCAGCCACCCAAGCCATAGACTTTTCTCTCTGCTACCCTCAGGCAGACGGTTCCGCAGCATCCGGTCACGCACCAGCCGACTGAAGGAAAGTTTCTTCCCTCAGACTATCAGGCTGATGAACACTTAACACACCCCACACAAACTCCTCCATACCCCCTTACTGCACACCATCAAGATGTAGCATGCACTGCACTTTAACCAACTCATACTTAAAAACAATACTGCCTACAACTATGTGTACACCTATTCATCGTACGTATCGCTGTCAACACTGCCAATTTCACATTGTCTTTTTTTTTTGGGAGTATGCTGTTGTATTTTGTACTGTCTGTATTTTGCACTGTCTGGAGCCAGCACCTAAGCTTTTCACTTATCATAGCACACGTGCTGCTGATGACGTGACAATAAAAGTGATTTGATTTGATATGGAGTAATCCGAGTGGCGTGACAGCGGCTGCGGATGCCATATGCCCCAGGAGCCTCTGAAAAGATTTCAGTGGGACCACTATTTTGCTGTCGAACTCTCTCAGACAGTTCAGCATTAGCTGAGCGCGCACTCCCGAGAGGCGCGTTGTCATGGTGACCGAGTCCAGATCCAACCCGAGAAAAGAGATCCTCTGCACGAGGGCGAGTTTGCTCTTTTCTCGGTTGACCTGAAACCCCAATAGGTGGAGGTGCTGGAGCACCTTGTCTCTGTGCATAATCAATTGCTCTCGAGAGTGGGCTAAAGATCAGCCAGTCGCCGAGATAATTGAGTATGTGGATGCCCGCGAGCCGAAGATAGAGAGAGCCCAAAGGGGAGAACTTGTACTGCCAGGCTCGACCTTCAAACGCAAACCACGGAAAACTAACAGTGGCATGGAAGAATGGAGACATGAATATATGTCCTTTAGGTCTATTGCTGCAAACCAATCCTGAGGATGAACGCAGTGGAGGATGCGCTTCTGCATAAGCATTTTGAACGGCAGCTTGTAAAGACAGTAGTTCAAAATGCACAGATCTAGAATTGGCCGTAGCCCACCGCTCTTTTGGGTACGGTGAAGTACAGGCTGTAAACCCGCTCTCCATCTCGGCTGGAGGGATCGATTAGATTGCATCCTTCGCCAGGAGGACAGCAATCTCCTCTCACAAGACAGGGACAGGCACAGGGCTGACCCTGGTGACATACACACCCGTGAACTTGGGAGGTCGTTTTGTGAATTGAATCGCATAGCCGAGTCTGATTGTGCGTATGAGCCACCGCGAAGGGCTGTCCCGCGCTAACCAGGCAGGCAGAGCTCTCGCTAATGGACTCATCGCTACAAATCGCTGAAATACCAGCAGTGGGGCAGTGCGGAGTGGGAGTGCTGATCCGGGGAGCTCTGGGGAAGAGCTGGAGGCGAGAAATTCACTCTCACCTTGCACCCAGAGGGGAGGGCTTGAGGTGTGAGAGAAAGGAGACCGTCCTCCCAGAGCTTGTGAGCCACCAATCCTGCGAGCTGGAAAGCTTTTCATCACGTCCCAGACTGGCAGTATTCGGGCTGTGACATCTAGTGAAGGGAAAAATACTCTCTCTGAGGAGAGTCCGTTAACCGGACTTAACGGCGCCCTGGGACGGGGAGCGCTGGTTGTCTACAAGGTGCTCGGCGCTGCTGCTTGGCCGGAGGCGCAGGCGGGGGCGGAGCAGCACTCGTAGACCGGAGCTCTCAACGACAAACAGTGGATGTGGATGGTTCGGCAGGGGCGGTCTTACATCCTCGCCGATAGAAGGCCCATTGTATCCGACTGCACCGGCGTGAACTCCTGGGTGAATCCACCAACGGTGTCGCCGAACAGGCCAGCCTGGTATATGGGGGAGTCAAGAAAGTGAACTTTTTTGACTCCGCGCATATTTTTTTGCCAGGTTTAGCCCGAGGTGGCGCTCCTGGACCACTAATGTGGCCATCGTACTTCCCAGGGCACACGCAGCGGACTTGAGGTCCGTGGAGCTCAGTCGGGTGGAGGGCTTGTAACAAGCCTGGGTCGGAACCACCCTCGTGCAGCTGGGCCAGCGCATGCACATGGCCCTAGCGTGCGGGGTGGAAGTAGCCTGGCCCGTGGCTGTGTGGGCTCTGGCTTGGAGGGAGGTAGAAAACTGACACGCCTTGGACGGGAGATGAGGCTGACTCCAGCAGAAGGAGGCACCACGTGCCCGCGATGGCACTCTCAATCTGGGGAATCGTCTCGTACTCCCTGGCTGCTCCACCATCAAGGGTGGTGAGGCGGAGGTGCACACAGATCGGACAGAGAAAGGTGCCCTCCAAGACTGCGTGAGCCCACTGTGCACTTCCGGGAAGAAAGGGATGGGTCTTGCCTAGAAGGTCTTGCCTTTTTAGTCCTCCACATACACCCATCTAGTCGGTCCGGCTGCGGGGCTGGGGGATAAACCATCTCCAGGCCCGCGGCCGAAGCAGCCTGGGAAAGCATGGTTATCATGTCTGTTTCCAGATCGGCCACCACCACACTCGCTCCCGAGGGGAGCGAGCGGGGGGGGGGTGGGGGGGGTCCTTCATCAGACCATGACAGCCCATCCTCCGATGCAGCGGTAGACATCTGAGCCTCGGTGTCATCAAGTGAGAGGGCGGCCATCCGAGGACAGAGCGCTTCTCTCACTCAAAGCTTGGATAGAGCGCGTGGAGGAGCGAGAGGTCCGCAAGGCCGAGGGCGGCAGATTTACTCCCACTGTGACCCTCAGATCTGCCCGAGTGTCCAGCCGCGGAGCGGGGTGGGTGGCTCTTTTGCAAGAGCGAACCGCGATCTTAACTGCGCAACAGACATGCCACCGCAGTGATGGCATGCACTGCCCGCGAGCACCGCATTAACATGCTGGACCCCCAGACATGAAACGCAGTGCTCATGCCCATGCCCATCATCCGAGGACAGGACACCACCGCATCCAGAAACGCACAGTCGGAGCGACGTCTTGAAAAAGACGCGCTGCACGACCGTGTTGCTCTTTTAGGAAATTCGCAACAATACATACCGCTCTGGAGGACTGGACCCAAAAAACGCCAGGCAAGGGAAAAACCCAGCTCGACCGTCTGCCACTGCTTGTCACACACTCTGGACCGGGAGATCGCTCTCGTTCACTCTCTGTCTGAAACTCAGCTGGAGGAACCCTCATCGACTCTGTCAGAAGGCTGTTGAAGTCTCTGAAGCAAAAATGATGCTTTGGCTTTGCACGTGCTGTGCTCTTATAGCCAAATTGATTGCAACGAGCATCAGCTGCGCAAGATGAAGCTGCCAATTCATTTCATTGGCCCGTTTACATACTCTTTCAGATGATTGGCTTTCTGAACAAAATCCCCATAGTGGAAGTATTTCCACATAGCATTGAAGTTACCCTCCCGAAGGGGAACACACATTATTTTACACAACTATGAGCACACATTTAACACACATGTAATAATTATTTTACCAGTGATGCAGCATGGGGAGATTCCTGAGTTTGCAGTAACTGAAATGCCAACACAACAGCAGTGGTCTGCAGCAGCGCTTCTCTAGCATGTGTGTATCTGATCCGCAAGTGCTGCTAGCCTCTTTCTCTGGCTCTGCACCAAGCGGACTGATCTTTAACATCTGATGATGCAACACACTAAAGTAAACATTCTAAGCACACTGGTGTAATCGTACGCTTTAGGGAACAGCTAATGCTGTCTGATCACATCAGTGTTATCGTACACATCAAAGTTTTAAAAGTGTGTTCATTTTATTCTGTTATTATTCAGAAATTCATCTGTGGACCACTAGGAGGAAGCCCACAGTTTGAGAAGCACTGCTGTAAACAGTAAATAATGCCATTATAGCCACAAACATAATGAAAGGGGAGTAAATCTGCCAAAATATGTGTATTTTCCCAAAATATGTCAAAAATAAATTTGTCAACCCTTTTAACATCAACATTCATAACAATGTATATTTGTATTAATTTTAGTAAACAAATGTTCATTTGATCTCCTCTATAAGCACAAGCTGAAATTGTACTGTGGTCAGCTTTAATTCTGATGTTGTACACAGCACACATGACACATATTCAACTCTGGTAAATATGAGCCCAGATCAAGCTGTCTGTAGAATGATCTAAACACATTTCCTGAAGATGTAAACTGAAGCTTTGTCCATCATTTGATCAGGCAATAGCAACACAAATCAGTGCATTGTTGTTGGTCTTTGTTCTTCAAAGAAAGTGTTGAAATAATGGTGTAAAAACAGAGTCAATACCTGTGTTTCTCTAAGAGAAAGTCCTTTACTTGCTCCTCTGCCATACTGCAGCTAAAACACCATTAGAAGAGCTTTGAGGAAACAATCAGCCGCTGACCATCACCTGGAGATGACAATATACTGACATTAAGAACATCACACTTTATAGCAATCAATGATGCAGTTCACAAATAAGCACTTACTGAAACAGACCCAATAGACAAACTGAGTTTGAGTCATTTCACAGCAGATAAATATACTATACTGGAGTCCTTAGTGTTAACCTGATCTGACAAACTCTGGATATTGTTGTTCACACTTAATATAATATATGCATATTATATATAGTTTGTCAAGATAATCTTATATTTATTTATTTTAGTTAGTACTAAACTCCGTTGGCAGTCAAGAGTTAAATGCAGTTTGTTTAAGGAACCTCAGCATGTTTTTGATGGAATTTTTCTTCCTGTTTAACCGGAAGGTCTGGTTTAACTTTACTTTAGATTTCATGACTCTGTTTAAAGTTTATTTTGTGCTGAATGATCTGAAATTATCGAGTCAGTCTGATATAGAGGAGCACAAACACTTTCAAGGGATTAAATAGTAAAGTTTTGTTTGGCAGTGTGTTTAAATGACAGTGTTTTGACACTGTGTTAGAGGCTTTGAGCTTCAGGATCAGGCATTTAAATCACACTCACACATATAAAACCCCTTCATCATCTCCACAAATAAGCGTAATGGTAGAAGTATTAAACTTACATGCAGAAGTACAGACGCTCTTAAGCAGCAGGAACACAGTCTGAGCTCTTTGACTCTTCACTAAAACACACCTGTGTGATCTACAGGTATATCCTGAAATATTATTGGTTCCACAGAGTGGCGCTGACATAAATATTCATGAGATGCCTCAAGACAACACACAAACCACTGGAGCTGAATATATCTGTGCAGCTTCTCTGAGCACAAGTGTGTTAATAGAATATTTCGAGAAAGTGAAAAAGGTATTGGAGATGAAAATCGAGAGGTCTCTGAAGAAAACTGGACCTATAAAATAAGAATATAAAATAACATTATGGATCTCTATATGAATACAGCACTTACAGATCTCTGTTTTAGTTCATATTTTCTATAGGACGCTTTACTATAAGACATACATTAGATCAGTCAGTGCTGGACCTAATATAAAAAGTAACTTAAGATGATCACGATGCAAAAACTAGTACAGAATATTACTGTTAGATACAAAATTAGCTGAGCCCAGTGAATATACAAGGGAGAATGACGGAAATAAGACTTTAACTTTAGTTGAAATGTTTACTGATGTTACTTTACATTAAAATTTAATTTTCTTTATCAAATACAAACTCATACACACGACAATATCCAGTGAAATGCTTACACGACCACAAATGACCCTAAAAAATAACAAGATTATAGATAAGAAATAAATGACTGAGTAAAATGAGAAATAAGAAGTAAAATATAGACAAACTTTAGTCATAGGAAATAAAGCTGTAGAGAATAAAATCAAAACATTAAAACACGTCGCTATACTAATGTAGAACACTTTAGTTGGAGACTGACACTATGTACAGTGACACCATAACTGAACTGACCTAGAATATACACAGAAATGTGTGTGTGGAGTGTGTAAATGTGCCTGAATGTGCAGATGTGTCCACAGACGTGGCTGAATGTGTGTGTGCTGTGTGTGTTGTGATTGAGAGAGAGAGCGTCCGGCCTGCGTTCAGAAGCTCCTCCTCAGTGTCTCCGTGTTGCCTTCAGGAAGCAGAAGCCTTTATTTCTGTGAGCGCAGCAGGAAAGTTTCAGCTAAACAGTGTGTTCTCCCACTTTTCTCAATGCAACACTGGAAAACTCCTCATCTAGGCAAGAGGTACAGGCTTATTTCTAGACACGAATAATATTGAGCTTGTTTTAAAAGTACAATACTATACAGGAGCACAATGTGGGAGATTATTAGCCTTGCTTTTAAGATTATTTTTAATTGGTAGAGCTTAAAGTTTCTATTTTACCTGCAAATTTAACTTAATTACAGTGTAAGAGCAGTAGTCTTGTGTGTTTAAGACTTTATTTCAGCTGTTTTAAAGGTGCAGTATGTAAGTTTGACACCCAGTGGTTGAACTAGGTATTGCACTCCTGGATCAAAGCAAACACAAGCGCGGGTTGCCAGATTGAGTACAGGAGCGAGTGATTTAAACTGTGTTCTGAATAAAAGCAGCGACACACGATAAGAGGGAATATTCTCCATATTTAAAGGAGTTTTGGTTCTAACCAACACCTCGAATTGATATATTAGAAACGGCTTCTATTTCTCACAGCTATGACAGTGATCACCTCAGGTAAACCTCATGTGCTTTATTCAGTGCTAAATGCTAACGATGTGAGTTTGAACGCCATTTTACAGGACATTTATTGCCATATACTGAAAACAGCAGCAGATAGATCACCTCAGATCTGGAGAATACAATAAACCGTCTGAAATTGAACTTTAGAACTAAACACATATGAGTGATTCAGCATCTACATTTAACTTACCGAAAAGTAAATGAATCAATTGTTATGTATTTGTGTTGGTTGTGCTCTGTTTGTGTTTTTCTTTTCTCTCTTTCTCTCTCTCTCTCTCTCTCTCTCTCTCTCGCTCTGTTCTCCCATATCTGCTTTCATCATTCTCAGGTTCCGTTCATTGGTCCTTCCCGGTTACATCACTAGTACGTCATATCCAATAAAAAAAGACCACCCGTCATAAAAGCACGCGCCAGACCCCTCACCGGCCCTTCCCTTCATTTTTCCTTTTTTCCTTTTGTCACTCTTGTTGCTGTTGCGTTAAAGAAAATACCCTATCTGACTGTGTTTTGTTGTTGCCCGTTTCTGTGTGCACGTTATCCGTCCGTTATTCATATATCTCATTCCATTTCTCTTATACGTTGTTTACGAGGCTTGGATGAAGCGGACAGGTAGGAAGGTCACGTGACATACATTTTGCAACACATAGGACTACTCTTTTGTATAGTACATTAGGTTAGGGGCGAGCGCCACCCCTTGTACTTTTGGATAGATCGATAGAGTAGATAGTTAGGATTTAGAAGACTTTGCGTGTTTATTTTGTTTCATATAATTAGTTAGTTAGATGCTTCTGGGGAGTTAGATATAGTTTGGGTTTTGTTCTTTTCGTTTCTTTAGCGCCGCCCACAACCCTTCTGCCACCTCTTGTTTTTCTCCGTCTTTTGTATTTGTCTCCGTGTTGTAAATATTGTAAATACATATTTTTGCCTCACCGTTTTTCTTTATTTTTGGATTAATTCATTGTTTGTTCACTTTTGGGATAATATAAATAAAATCACAATTTTGATATTTACTTGGTTGTCTTTTGCACTTCATTCACTGTTAGTATAAATGTATTTTAATTGTTATTAAATGTCAAACTCCACTTTCCCCTAGACTAACATCAGGGGTTTGTAACACAATATTTATATCATTTGCTAATTAATAACCTCATGTGGAACTGAATCGGTCTCATTTCGATGTCTGATACTGTCCACCAGAGGTCGCATTTTCTGTCATGGACGCATGCTTTCAGTCTTTCTGAATGAATGAATGAATAAAATACGCTGTTTTCCAACAAGGCAACCCGGAGTGCTGAATTATAATTGGCTAAACTGGCATTGTGCAGGTTAAATTTACCTAAACAAAGACAGCGTTCCGGCACGGAGAAACCATTTTCTAAGCAGAATATCTGACTTCAGCATTGTTTTTCAGTTAAACAAGTATGTTCACTTGGGATGTTTCTTAAATATCTGCACACATATTATGGTATTTTTATGATTTAGAAGAGTCAAAAACTGACATACAGCACCTTTAATTCTACTGTCGGTGTATCTGTGTCTTATGATGCTCAAACTCTACATTAAGCTGTCGTTAATGTTAATTCATAACAATGAGCCAATCTTGAACAGCACTTATTAATCATAGTTAATGAATTCTAATGAATGACAGTCATCAGACATTTACTGAAGCATTATTAATCCACAGTTGTGCTTGTGAACATGAGTTAATGCACTGAGAGTCAACAAGAACTAACAGAGAACAACTTTATTCTCATCAACGAACATTAACAGATCAATAAATACTGGAATAAATGTGTTTTATTGTTTGATAAAGTCAAAGAATGAAGAAGAAGAACATCAGAAGAGCAGAAATAAATGTCCCACTTCATTTCTCCTTTATTCATGTACTTGCTGGAGTTTTCTACAGTTGATGAAATATTTGACAGAGATTCAGACATTGACATGTTCCTCATCACATTAGAAGATCAGCAGTGGATCTGACATTGACTTTTATTATGTGCACAACAATAGAGGAAACAGGAAGAACACAAATCTGTATACAAGAATGAGCTGATCTGAATACATCATGATCCTGAAGGACACTTCATAAAGACACACACACACACACACACACGCACGCACGCACGCACGCACGCACGCACGCACACACACACACACACACACACAGAGAGAGAGAAGAGACTCCAGATCATCTCACTGCTACTGACTGCTCCTGCAGAGGATTATGGGTAAATCTCTCATCAGTCTCTCAGGCTGCGTCCGAAACAGCCTACTACTCAGTAGGTACTGCATTTGAATTTAAACGTACTACTCGGCCGTTAGAAAAGTGCGTTCTATACAGTATGAATGTAAGAAGTATGAATGGAATTCGGACGTACTACATCCACAATTTTGTCATGGTCACGTGACCTACCTGCGTCAGTTGCGTCGTTTTACTTCCATTCATGAATTCTCTCGTGGGGCATCATGGGATAGCGCAGCGTGCATGGGATGCGCACTTCAGAATCTCGCCGGAAGTAGTAAGTCATCCGGGTACTTCTCGCATACTCATTTTCGAATTCTATGAATTCGGACATACTACTCGGCTCGCATACTGATTTTAGCATACTGTATAGTATGGAAGTATGCGGTTTCGGACGCAGCCTCTGTCTTCAGCTCAGTTTCACTGATGATCTATAAGTAAAACCAACCCCAACACAGAGCGGCTCAGTGAATGTGGTCTGGACTGAGTGGATGAGGCTCATTGTGTCTCTATAGATGTTGTAGAAGATCAGAGTTCCTGCACTGTGATCCACAAACACTCCTATTCTACTGCTGAGTCGCTTTACTGGGAGATCAGTGTATGTGTTATTGTGTATGAATGAGAAACTGGAGGAAGAGCAGATCAAACTCCAGGACTGAGCATTACGTCCAAACACACACTCATCACCGTATCCCTTCCTCTTGATGCTCTTATTTGACACTGATATAAACACACCATAATCTCCACTCCAGTCAATCTCCCAGTAACAGCGTCCACACACACTCTCTCTGCTCAATACCTGAGGACGATCATCAAATCTGTCTGGATGATCAGGATACTGCTGTTCCTCACACACACACTTCACCTCTCTGTTCTCCTCAGACAGAATGAGTTGAGTGTTTGCTGTGTTTAGATCCAGTGTGAGGAAACAGACATCTGAACACAGGAAGAGACACATTTATAACGTGTGTGTGTGTGTGAGAGAGAGAGAGAGAGAGAGAGAGAGAGAGAGAGAGAGAGAGAGAGAGAGAGAGAGAGAGAGGAGTTCCAAAATGGCAGTTGGCTGCAAAAAAGTCAGCTCCTGAGCCAACATAATTTTTTACCAGAAATGTATGTGTTTTATGACCCAAATCTTGACTAAACTTATTGGAAACTCATTTGTGAACAATAGAGGCAGAAGAATATTAAGGTAAGACCTCTAAAAAGAAATTAATACCAACTGAAAACTGCATTCAATTACAAACGTCAAGCTAACAGCTAAAGCTAACACCAGCGGCAGTTATTTCAGTTAAGTACACCATGGGTCTACCCCTAGATATATACATTAGATGTCGCCTACCCTACTGTTGTCTATTAGATGGAATGCGTCAATAGAGCCGCCATTTTAGTACAGGGTAGCGCTCCTTTGAAATGAATGCAGGACCATAGTGAAGCCATCTGTGGCCATCCAAAGCCAGAGAAATACACATATACACATATATCTATGATCGGGAGTTTTCCCCGGTGGTCCATAGGCAAATATTTTTTTTAATTACGAAATATTATAATTTTACATCACTTTTCTACATTGATGGATGTGATCGCACGGGCATTCCTGACAAAGAGTGAGTGTTTCCCTACTGAAAAAAACAGCTTAAACCAGCCTAAGCTGGTTAGGCTGGTTTTAGCTGGTCAACCAAGCTGGTTTTAGCTGGTTTCCCAGGCTGGTCATAGCTGGTTTGTTAGGCTGGTTTTAGAGGGGTTTTGGCCACTTTTTAGCTGGTCTTAGTTGGTCAAGCTGGTCTTAGCTGGTTTTAGCTGGTCAAGCTGGTCTTAGCTGGTTTTAGCTGGTCAAGCTGGTCTTAGCTGGTTTTAGCTGGTCAGGCTGGTTTTAGAGGAGTTTTGGCCACTTTTTAGCTGGTCTTAGTTGGTCAAATTGGTCTTAGCTGGTTTTAGGTGGTCAGGCTGGTCTTAGCTGGTCAAGCTGGTTTTAGGTGGTCAAGCTGGTCTTAGCTGGTTTTAGCTGGTCAAGCTAGTCTTAGCTGGTTTTAGCTGGTCAGGCTGGTTTTAGAGGGGTCTTGGCCACTTTTTAGATGGTCTTAGTTGGTCAGGTTGGTCTTAGCTGGTTTTAGGTGGTTTTAGCTGGTCAGGCTGGACTTAGCTGGTCATGCTTGCTGGTCTTAGCTGGTTTTGGCTGGTCTTAGCTGGTTTTTAGCTGGTCAGGCTGGCTGGTCTTAGCTGGTTTTAGCAGGTCAGGCTTGCTGGTCTTAGCTGGTTTTGGCTGGTCTTAGCTGGTTTTTAGCTGGTCAGGCTGGTCTTAGCTGGTTTAAGCTGGTCAGGCTGGTCTTAGCTGGTTTGAGCTGTGCTTAGCTGGTCAAATAGTTTGAATGATTGACTAAATAATTTATCACAAAGCTTCTGCCCCAATTGAGTGAAAAAATATGTAAATAAATCTTCAAGACCACAAGCAACCATTCAAACATTTTTTTTATTTGATCTCACAGCCTGAAGTATTTACAAAATTACTGTAATAATTAACATGCTAAAATAACAACTATTAACAGTTTCAATGTGAACAATTTCCTATTACACATTTTAATTTTTCTTTTCTTTTTTAATGATATCCTGTATTTTTTGGGATATATAATACCCCACTTGGTTTTCCCTCTTTTCTCTCTCTCTTCTTTCGGGTTCCTTTTGTTTCAGCCAGTCACTGAAACAGACTTAAAAAAGAAGTTAATTAGACTATTTGTGAATTTACAACTGTAGGCATTTAATTGTTCGTCAACATTATTAGCAAACTAGTATTTTCACCAGCTAAAATGGTTTTAAGTCAGTTATTTCTATCTTTTGCTATAGTGTTTCAGTAGGTAATAACAGTTTTCATTTCCAAACATTGATTTTGCTATTTAATTTGCTATTTATTGTAATAATTCAGTGAGATTTTTGGAAACAAACAGTCTTTGAGCAGTCAGTGCTACATACAGAGATCTGATCTCAGCATTATCATGAAGAAGCAGAACAAACTGAGGCAGACTTCATGCAGAAGAACTGTGTCAATGTCTACACACTGTAAAAAGATGTGTTGACTCGACTTAGTCAAGTCATTTTGTTGCATTGACTCAGTAAAGTTATATTGACTTAATTCTCAGTTTTCTCAACTTAAAATGTTTAGTTGACAGAGTTTACTTATTTCAACTAAACTGGACTTGCAAAGTGTAGTTTTAATAGGTTAACTTACATTATCAAGTTAGCAGAACTTGCCAAATTTACTTTAAATACATCAACTTACAATTTCAAGTTCACTGAACTTAATCTAGTAGATTTTCTCAATTAGAAACAGAACAGACCACAATATACATTACACATTTTTAAAAGGATTTTACTCTCAATTTAGCAATTACACACAATGTACTTAAAATATAATTGTCTTTACAAAGTACTTTCTTATAAATATACAACTAACACAGGTTCTTGGAAAAAAAAATTACAAAACAAAACTAATCTTAACATCTTCAATGTATTTTTTAAGTGAGCATACTCTTGCACTACAAACATCTGCGAAAATGTTCAACAACAATTTCTGCCTTGCTCTGCCTTACTCAATTACAAGGGCCACATCACTAGAGTCACATGGAAAGGGGTCTGTCACATATTCCACCACTGTGATGACTCCAGGAGTCATCCCTTTTCTCAGCTCTTCCTCACAATCTGTGCGCTGTATGAAAAAATGGTAAAGATCGAATTCTTTTACACACAAAACACTGAAAAGCTGAAAGACATAACAACATGAGTACACAATTTTATTTACCTAAAAATCATTACTTGCGTGATGGTGGTGCTTCAGCTTTTAGTGTCATATAACAATTCGTTGATTGGTTAAAGTGAAATGTAGTGAAACTTGCAGCTTCACTTAATTTACCACACTGCTTGATGTAATTCTATGAATAAAAGAAAAATAAAGTCAACCAAAACCTCTTTAATAAGTAGTGTACATAATCAAGATCAAAGTAATCACCAAATCTTTGAAATATAAATTTACTTTCTTTTCCCCCAAAATTATTTGTCTACCGATGGCATAGAACAGGATATATTTGGTAAAATATCACCTGTTGTGAGTCAGTCTTTCTCTGGGAATGTGCTGCAACCTTTGGAATGACAAAACTGCATTTAGGTGAATTATAAATATTTGGTCTTAAATATTTGTCTACTGTACATTTATAATTGGAAATACTTGTAAAATCTCACCTTTAGTTTGTCAGTCTGCCCTCTGGGAATATACTACAATTTATATAGAATGAAAAAAAAAAGTACATTTAAATCAATTACTGTTAAATACTGTTCAATTACTCTAAAATATTGTATACTTTACATATACTTTATATAAATGGGAGATTGTAAATTCTATAAAAGTACCTTTAAGTGAGTCAGGGAGCTAGAAAAGTACTTTTTGTTATAAACATATTGACATATGCGATATTGCAAATTTAAACCTAAAACTATCTTCACTAAGGCCCAGTTTCACAAACAGGGCTTAGCTTAAGCCAGGATTAGACCTTAGTTAAATTAGGCGATTTAAGCCACATTTATAAAAACAGCCTTAGAAAAATACATTACTGGTGTGCACCTGTAAACAAAAAATGACACTGACATATTTTAAGACAACTCATTGCAAGTTATTTTCAGTTGAGACAGCTCAAACATGCAATTTAATCTATGACTAGCCTTAAACCTTGTTTGTGAAACCGGGGGTATGTGTTATAAACGCAGTGTTGGGGAGAATACTTTGTAAATGTATTTAGTTACAGAATACAGAATACCTGCTTTAAAATGTATTTTGTAACGTATTCCGTTACTTTGCTTAATCCTGGTACTGTATTCTAAATACTTGGAATACTTGGAATACTTCCCCTTGAAAACAGCCTTCAAGTCTATTAAATGCCACACTATGCGTTGGTAGCAATTTCTGCAGGAAAACAGAGGGCCTATAATGCTAAACATTATTGACTGACAGGGAAAAATAAATAAAACAATATAATTATGTTTATTAAATAATGTTTATTTATCAAAGTGTCAACAAATTCAATTTCTGTTTCTGTAATAAAGATAAAAAGTGCTTGAACATAGACAGCATTACTGTCTGTAATATACAGTATATGTATTTAATATGCATTTTGCTTACCCTTTGTATTTCACAGTCTGCACAGAAAAATATCAGGTATACAAGAAAAGAAAAACTTCAAAATAGTTTATGTAAAACCAAGGTAATGCAGGGGTTTTCAAACTTTTAGGACACACGCCCCCCCAAGACTGTCCATTTTCACTTCCCCCCCTCCCCTCCATTCCCCATGTGCAAACATCATTCACATATTACTGGCTGCGTTTAAATTGTGTAGCATTAATTACGTTGAAACATAAATATACAGCTTACCTGATTCAGTGTGAAGGCTGAGCCTTTTTCTGTGGTTGGATTACTGACTCGACTATTTTTAACTGTAAATCATCTTCCACTGTCAATAAGTGTGAGCCATAGTCTACTTGCTTTTGATGAACGTACAGAAAATGCTGCTTCGCAAATCCAAGTTCACAGAGCCCTGACAGTGTGATTGAGTCGAACATTGAGTATGTTTACATGGGCAACAATACTTTAATATGATTTTAATACAATTAAGACAATACTCTGATTGAGTCACCATGTAAAAAGCGATTTTTGATGACCTTAATCCGACTACAGTCATAACTGAACTAGAAATGGAGTTAAGACTTGTGGAGTATGCATATATTAGTGGCGTTATTGAAGTAAACGCCGCAATCAAGATATTACTGTCATGTAGGACTTTTCTCTGCATTTTGCGACAAGATCCACACACAAGGCTGTCAGTAAAGGACCGCACACACACACACCCATCACGAACAACCGTGTTGCCAGATTGGGCGGTTTTGAATTTGCATTTCGGCGGGTTTTGGATAGCTTTTGGGCTGGAATCAGTCAGCTACATCTGGCAACGCTGATCACGAAATGCGGAAGTTTTTTTCTTTCTATTTCACGTGCGCTATCAAATCCCATTAAAACATCTTCCACCATTCCTTACTAAACATTTGCGTCTAATAACCCAGTTTGTCATGGGGAAATGTTCATGAGTGAAAGTGCCGAACTGCAGTTAAAGTCGAAAAATTAAAGATGAAACACCCGAAATGTCATGAGACTCTGCAGGAAACGTGAATAGACGTTCAAAAAGCACTTTACGTAACACCGTAATTATATTATTGTCCTATTCAGATTAAGGCAAATAACTACTGATGTCAATGTAAAGGTAGTCTGTCTTCATGTCGTATGTCTTCAAAGTAAGTGAAAGATCCAGAAGGGCATCCTGCTGATTTGATTCAGAAGGGCACTATTTTGGCTCACCGGTTTGACTTTCATTTAGCGTCATTCATGTTAAAAAGCAGCCGCTCCATTTTATTTGTATATGTTTTACTGGAACGCATTAACTCTACAGGTGCCTGACAGATGTGGAACTAACATTAATCCGATTCACTCTAGTGAACGCATAAAAATCATCATCATTTTTACTCGCGTGCATGCCTCAAATAAAACCCCTGATCAGAGGTAATGTAACAGGTTCTATTCAACATTTTAATTTCTATTATGAAAACTTCTCACCTAAGAACAATATTGCAAATATTAGAAGAATGCAAAATGAGTTTGCTTTACAAAAATGTAAACATCAAAATGAACAAGTTTTGTTTTAAGTCATATTAGCCAGTATAGCCACGAGTACCTAACTACCTATGCTTTTTTTCCTAATCAACAGACAAGTAAAGGTGGTTGTAGCGGAGCAATAGAGACATTTAGAAGTGCTTATCTGTCATTCTGTTGCGATGAGGAGTAAAAATGAGTCCTCCCTGGCTGAAGAGTCGCTCTACAGGAGCACTTGATGGCAATTTGCTTTATGAACAGTGCAAACGAAACATCAAGCAGCAAATTCACGAACAATGACGGCAAAAAAAGCAGTTTATCTGAAAATCTTGGTTGTTGTCCGGTTGTTCGGTGTTTGCGATCGTCCTTTTTTCTGCGTGAGAAAATGGAGGTGTGGCGTGAGAGTGTGAGAACAGGGTCATTTGCGTGAGTCTCACTGAGTTAACGCTGGTGATTGCAGTCGGGAGTGTAGCTTCTGTTCTATGGTTTCGGCGGCAATTTAGTAATATTATTATGGGCCAGACACGCATCGCCCGAAGTATTCCAAGTATTTCCTTATGGTATTAGGAAAGTAACTGTATTCTAAATACCCTGTTTAAAAATAGTAACTGTAACGGAATACAGTTACTCAAGAATAGTATTCTAAATACGTACCGCCGGTACATGTATTCCGTTACTCCCCAACACTGGAAATGGCTGCACATTTCACAAGAATGGAGCACTATTGGATCACGGCGGATCAGCGCTCTGTGTCAGGACTTCTCTCAGTCAAAGACACACGTGGATTAAACCACACAACTTAATTGATCAAGTTAAAGTTCTCCCGTGAAAATACTCTCAGCAGCTCTTCCCGAGCGCAGCGCTGGAGTTTCGCTAACTCATGCGTTAGTGAATCAAAAGTGGCAAAAAAGACAGTTAGCTACTCTGTGCTTAATTTTGACCAGGGAGAAACGCACAGTTAGACTTTAAAGCTGGGACACGCACCTTTAAATCTACTGTGGAAGGCCTTTATAAGAAAGAATAAGGAACATCGCTTATTGTTTCTCTGTTTGTACGCTTTTACAGCGGCTTTGTCTCGTGGACAACTATTCTGCAGTTCGCTTTCTCAGAAGCGCTCGAGATGCATTCGTGCGTTCAGACACGCTGGGTACCACAATGAATCGAACAGTAACACAACTCCTTTGATTCTCTGTCTCTAATCTATTCTTCCGGACAAAAATAGAAAAGATAAAAACACTGTTTTGTGCTTAAAAGTCTGTTCATGCTGTGCCCAAAAATCCTCCACCATTATGTAAGAAATCAATCTACGTTAAAAGATCGATTTAGGAATTATTAGCTCAGATCAATGACTCTGATCCTGAAGATTTGAATCATTGATTCGACTCAATTGAGTCAGATTGAATCAGATCAAAGATTCAAACTTGTGTGTCCCGCAAATAGAGACAATCACATTTATTAATTCTCGTCTATATTATTTTCGTGGCCAAGCGATAATAACATAACACGGAATAGGGTTAACTTTTAGCAAGGTAACACGACCTACAGCGTGAGGCAAAGACTTACAAAGCACATAAACGAGAACACGGTTCTTTAAAGGAGAACAAAGATTTATTGAGCTACACTATTTGATACACGAGGCTAACTACGTAGTAATCAAAACCACAAACAAACAAACAAACAAACAAATAAATGCACACACACGTTCACACACACACACAGGCAGTTCAGAGGATGCAAAATGAATTGAACAAACAGTCCAGCCGATCTATTTCGTACTAGATCTTAGAATCACCACAAAACCACAAAAGCAAAAACCACAAAAGCAGAGAATTTACTTATCTTTAACTGCTTAAAATCATATGCACCCGATCAGAAAGAGACAACAATTATTCGTGTTACTTGCGAGTTTGTTGGAATCTTCCTTGGATTTTCCCTCGCCGGAGGGCTTGAGGAAACACGTGGCATAAGCGTGGCTTCTCTGTGACGTCGCTGGGGCTCACTCGGCGTGAGTGTAGCTGGTTGCCGTGGGTAACCGGGGTACAGACTCCGGGGAGAGTCGGTTCGCGGAAGCTTCAGCGGTTGCGAAACTTAACAGGTTTTGGAGGAAGAGTTTGTGATGTTGGCCTAACCGCGTGGCGGCGATTAGGGGTGGAGAAGCATCAGCGGGCGTCTGCCAGCTAATGCAAAAAGGCTGCGCGCAGATTGGACGCTGCAAGGAGGTTTTATACGGCTTGCTCTGAGCCATCCCTCATGACACTGTCGTCCAATGAACGGCAAGATGAAGGGCGGGGCCACGCCCCGTACCAGTGTAGGCAGGCTTAATAATTAACCGTCTGCAAGAGATTTTCATGTGGAAAAATCTCTGGTAAAATTGTAACTATCTGACATCAAATGTTACAAGACGAATATGGTTCGTATCACAAAATTCTCATTTACAGCAATGTATTGCAAATAAGAAATCATTTCGTTCAACACTAAACACGAAGCATTTCACACACATACAGATCATTTTAGCCCGTTTTAGGGGTAAAAACACATTATCACACATTATGAACCTGGTTGGTTGGAATAAACACAGCACATCAATACCTATAAATGTCATTCAAAATATCAAATTTTGCCTGGGTCATAACATTTATAAGAGAATTGTCTTTAAGTTTCTCATTCATTTCTTTTGTCTCTGAATTCATTTCTTTTGGAAACTCTGTTCATCTCGTGGTCGAACGCATGATGGTCATTCAAAAACCTCGTGATGAAGAGAATTTGAAGGGCGTCTTTGTATAGTTGGTTAACGATTAACCAAAATTAGCTGCAGGGTCCTGACAGCTGCGGCCAGAGTGTTGGGGGGGAAGACAATCTGTTATCCAGATCTGGGAGCTCCGATATCCAAGCCTGATTCAAACCGGTTTCAACCAGCGAGTCTCTACAATGAATAATGAATGGTTTATAACTCTTGACCCATAGGTGGCGCTGTCACCAAATTTTTATGGTTTGTTCATTGTGATATGGCGATGACACACCTAAAATTTGTTGTCAATATCTTTAAGCATCGCAGAGATACAGCCTCACATGTTGCTTGGCAAAAACTGTTACGCCTATCAGCACGAATTTGATAACTTTTTGTCAGAATGGTCTGAAGATGATCTGAGTCAAATTTGGTGAAAATTGGACCAACGGTCTAGGAGAAGTTCGAAAAAGTAGCGTTACCATTTGCATAACAATGGCAGACAGGAAGTTGGTCAAATTATGGAAAATTTGGTGCCAATCCGTGCAAGACCTTTCAAGGAATCTATCAAGACCAGTCACGTGACAATAAGGTTAACACAGCAGAAGTTATTAGCATTTTTCGCAATTTTTTTTGTAACTTTTGACCACAAGGTGGCGCTGGTCCGAAATTTTTTGCGCACTTTCAGGGCATGGAGATGAACATGCGTACCAATTTTGGTGGCAATAACTCATTGCATTGATAAAATATGACGTTTTTGGACAAAATTCAAAATGGCCAACACCTAAAACGGCTAATATGGGAAAATTGGATATCAGTCGACTCAGAATGTCCCTCTGAATGCAATGAGACCAATTTTGTGAATTTTTGCCCAAGGGCTCATGAGATATTTGCAAAAATAGCCATTTTTCATATCTCCTGACCACTAGGTGGCGCTGCGCCAAAACTGTGCAGGCCACCTCACACCATAGTAGTCATAACACACAGCAAGTTTGGTGACAATAACCCAAAGCGTTGGGGAGATATAGCCTAATGATCAAATTTACGACGACTTTCAACAATTTGTTCGCGTATAATTTCACAACTGTTTCACTAATCAACTTTCTTTTGATAACTTTTTGTCAGCATGGTCTGAAGATGACCTGGTTCAATTTTGGTGACAATTGGACCATCCGTCTAGTACGAGTTTGAAAAAGTAGGTTTTGTAAACTCATGATTTTAGAAAAAAAAACTAGACCTTACGATTTTTAAAATTTGGTGTCAATTTGCATTGGCATTAACCAATAAATCAAGGGAAAAAAATAATTTTGAATTTGCCACCTATGGTTCAAAAGTTATAACCATTTCAAAATTGCAACTTTGGACCAGGTGGTGCTAGAGAGTAAGGCTTACAGGGTCCAAATTTGGTCCAGTTGATGAATTCAATGTTCTCTACCCATGTGCCAAATTTCACAACTTTCCTACCATCGGTTATATGGGCTGCCATTCAAATCACGGCGGAATAATAATAGTAATAATAATAATAAGAACCAGAACAAAAACAATAGGTGCCTTCGCACCTTTGGTGCTTGGCCCCTAATAATACATACAAAGGGGGAAAAAATAGAAAACAAACCAACAATACAAAAATCACATCACTCAGGGAAAGTAACAACACACTACGAAAGATGGTTTCCGACGGCAACACGCGCAGGTGGTTTG
This sequence comes from Danio kyathit, assembly GCA_903798195.1. Taxonomy (NCBI): domain Eukaryota; kingdom Metazoa; phylum Chordata; class Actinopteri; order Cypriniformes; family Danionidae; genus Danio; species Danio kyathit. The sequence continues at coordinate 75,517 of CAIGQS010000148.1, forward strand.
AGGACCTGTGTAAATCATACAAAGTCCACGCACATGAATTAGCCACCGATGATATGGAATCCGAGGCGCTTACGTCAGAATTCCAATACACACACCCCTGGAAATACCGCTTCCGAATAAGGCGGGATGCCACTCAAATTACAGCAAAGCAGCAGCTAGACTTTGCAAAACAACGACACTCCTTACAACTCTTTTCTTTTTTTTCTACATATACTCTACTCTTACTCACGGTTTCCAACATGCTTTACTCACTGGAGGGCTAGTAGAGAGAATCCCATCAACAGGTCAAAACAACAAGATGCCAACCAGAGATGGAGCGCTCACCTGCTCTTATAAAGCCTTGACGTGATTAGCACGCAACGCAAGCATTTAAAGTGAGAGTCTACTACACATTCATGTCATGAGCGCAACTTTGTCCATGTGTTTCTTAAGCTGAGCCGAATGAGCAAAACTCTGTAGACACTGATCACTGAGTGCATGTGAATGGTTTCTCCTCCAGTGTGGGTCTTCATGCGTTTATTAAGGTCTGATAAGTTGCTGAAACTCATCCCACACCGAAGCTGCGGTCACACTAGAGTTTGAGCATGTGAAATTCTGTTGTACGGCGCTGCGAAAAGGGGCGGGATTAAACAAGATGATTAGACATAAAAAAGTGAGCGATTGGTCCATATTTTAATTTTCTGTCCAGAGAGGTCATGTTTTGATCTTTGATTGGTCTCTCACAGTCAAGTGATGCGATTTTGCAGGTCAGAGTTCACCAAGCTTGAACTTTGCAATGCAGCGAACTGTGAAACTTGATGCACAAACTTGCGTTTCTGGTCTGACGCATTCGTGTGCATATGAATGGAAGTCTATGGGAGGGAGAAAAGTCTAGTGTGACCGCGGCTTAAGTGCAACCATATGGTTTCTCTCCAGTGTGGCTCATCATGTGTTTATTAAGGTGTGATGAGGAGCTGAAACTCTTCCCACACTGAGTGCATGTGAATGGTTTCTCTCCAGTGTGGATCCTCATGTGTTGATTAAGGTGTGATGATTTGTTGAAACTCTTCCCACACTGAGTGCACGTGAATGGTTTCTCTCCAGTGTGAATCCTCATGTGTAGATTAAGGTGTGATGAGGAGCTGAAACTCTTCCCACACTGAGTGCAAGTGAATGGTTTCTCTCCAGTGTGGATCCTCATGTGTTGATTAAGGTGTGATGACCAGTTAAAACTCTTCCCACACTGAGTGCATGTGAATGGTTTCTCTCCAGTGTGGTTCCTCATGTGTAGATAAAGGTATGATGATCTGCTGAAACTCTTCCCACACTGAGTGCATGTGAATGGTTTCTCTCCAGTGTGGATCATCATGTGTAGATTAAGGGATGATGATCTGCTGAAACTCTTCCCACACTGAGTGCATGTGAATGGTTTCTCTCCAGTGTGGATTTTCATGTGATTATTAAGGTTTGATGATTGGCTGAAACTCTTCCCACACTGAGTGCATGTGAATGGTTTTTCTCCAGTGTGGATCATCATGTGAATCTTAAGACTGCCTTTTTTTCCAAAACTCTTTTCACACTGAGTGCAGGTGAAACGAATCTCATCTCTCCTTTTCAAAATACCATCAGTCTGTAAATGAGTTTTTTCCTCAATTTTGACATGATGTTCCTCCTCTTTACTCCCCTCATTCTCTTCAATTGGGTCTGAAAAAAAAAAAAAAAAAAAAAACACTAGTCTTCATTAAGTCTTAACAACTCATCAAAAGCTGAAAATACACTGGAAACATTGGCTACACACACTGTAATTTTGATGCACATTAAATGTAAAATAAATCAATTCATCTTTATTTATCTAGTGCTTTCACAAAGTAAATTGTGTAAAAGCGGCTTAACATAGAAGATATAGTAAATTGAAACTGTGTCAGTCCAGTTTTCAGAGTTTCTCATAAAAGTCATTTTGGTCATATTGATAAGACACAGATTTGAAAGCTGTAAATGGCCTATTTTTATTCGTTTCTATTCATAATCACAACAAAATGTTTTTTTTTTCTAAAATTTGTGAACCAGACAGGGAATACTTGTTCATTCTGTGCCTGACTGGTAAACACATCACATTTACACGCAAGGTTTAAATATTGTTTTGTTTTGTGTTTATAAGTGTATGTGCGATCACCCCTTTTTTCTCTCTATTTTTTCTTTCCTCTCTCTCCCCCACACTCCTCTACATACAAAACCGTATACTTTCGGATGCTTCTCATAAATGTTTTTGACAGCCCTCCATAAAATGGGTGGAGTAAAGACAAACTTTACCAGTTGGAATGTGCGGGGGCTAAATCACCCAGTGAAAGGAAACAAGGTGTTCGCATATCTTAATAAGTTAAAATCTGATATTGTATATTTACAGGAGACTCATCTGTTGAAAAAAGATTATTCTAAAATTAATAGAGGAGGCTATACACAAATATATCATTCCAACTTCAATAGCAAAAGTAGGGGCATTGCATATAAGAATGTACAGTTTGTTATGGAGTCAAATATGTTGGATAAAAATGGCAGATATGTAATAATCCAAGGTAAACTTTTTAACATGTCTGTGGTCCTGGCCAATGTGTATGCTCCTAATTGGGACAATGTACAATTTTTCAGTGATTTATTTTTTAATTTTGCCTAGTCTCGACACACACAATTTAATTTTAGGAGGCGATTTTAAATTAATTGTGTTTTGCACCCAGTTTTGGACCGCTCTAGCTCTTTGAGTAATACATTAAGGCCCAATCCCAATTCTATTTTTGTACCCCTACCCCTACCCCTTCCCCTTCCCCTTGGCCCTTACAACCGAGGGTTAAGGGGAAGGGCTTCAAAACTTACCCCTAAGAATTGGGACAGCACTTCAACGCCTGCACACGTCATCATGTCATCACGATCTCTTGCTTCATATGAGATCAGACGATGGCGACTGCTGTAGTTATTGCAGTAGTGTTATTTTGTGGTGTTTATCTTCAGGAAATCACTGAAGGCATATATTATGTTATCATAACGATCTAATGTGGCAATAAGATCGTAACTGTACTGTGTATTTACACAGTGGCCATATTCATCTATGTAAACACACGAAAACAACATTAACATTATAGCAGACACTGTAAAAAGCTCATTTTCAGCCACTAGACTGCTCTGACAGGGTATTCGAGTGTTATCGAGTGACAGAATGTTGTAGGACTGCTGTACAGGAGTTATTATTAGGGATTATAGATCGCGAAATTTAGCGTTTTTTTTTTTGCGGTTTTTTTAAAAAGCATGACCGTAAAACATGAACGCGGTTATGAATATACTAAAACATGTGTTTGTTTGTCGTAAAAATTCGTAATAATGACATAAAATACTAATTTGTAGATCTCCTTACTTCCGGGTTCAGTTGTGTCAGGTGTATTCTGGGAAATATTCTTACCCCTCCGTTTGAAGTGTGCTCCTAGAAAATCTTCGTTCGAAGGGGTGTATACCCCTAGTCCTTAGCCCTACGCCTTTAAGCTAAAGAGAATTGGGACAGCCCTACCCCTTGGCGGGCACGCGCAAAACGAGGGGTAGGGGTAAGGGGAAGGGCTAAGGGGTAGAATTGGGATTGGGCCTAAGTCATTCAGCACAATGCATCAACTCCTTCCTTCAGACATATACCCCCGGTTTCACAAACAAGGTTTAAGGCTAGTCAAGATAAAATTGCATGTTTGTGCTGTCTCAACTCAAAATAACTTGCAGTGAGATGTCTTAAAATACGTCAGTGTCATTTTTTTGACTCCAGGTGCACACCAGTAATACACTTTTCTAAGGCCATTTTATAAATGTGGCTTATATAGCCTAATTTATACAAGGCCTAGTCCTGGCTCAATCGAAGTGCTGTTTAAATATTCTTTAAATATCCTATAAAGAGTTATCTTCCATGCAATTTTCCTTCTTTTTACCTGTGCATCAAACCTATTCCAGGATTGACCATTTTCTCTTGGACAAGCAGTCACTTGCCCTAATGTCAGAAGTGGAGTATGGTAGTATTGTTATTTCGGACCATTGTCTTACTAAAGCTATGTTTTCCAGGCAATGTAATCCCCCAACATACATGGCGGTTTAACTCAAGACTCTTGGCAGACGACGATTTTGTAAAATTTATTGATGCTCAAATTGATTTCTTCCTTGAGACAAACGAATCCACAGAGATAAGTTATAGCATCCTATGCCTATACCTTCCGAAGAGCTCCATAAGAAAAGACTTCTTCTGCAAGCGCAATATGACTCCTTGACAAGTGAAAATGCAGAGGATCTCCACATAAGATCACGCCAGATTCATTATGAACATGGTGAACGAGCTGGCAGGTTATTGTGTTACCAACTGAAACAATCCTCAGCAGCTGGTTTTATAGCAGCAGTTAGTAAGGATGATGGCAGTATTATTACTGATCAACAGGGAATTATTGATCAATTTAAAAACTTCTATAAAACTCTTTACAGCTCTGAGGTAAATGACATTGAACGTATTGAGAGCTTTTTTTTATTATTTAGAATTACCATCCCTCTGTGATTCAGATCAGTTGGCATTAGAAGGAAATATAACACCTTCTGAAATTGAAAATGCAATCAAAAAATTGAAAACCAGAAAAGCACCAGGCCCTGATGGCTTCCTGGACAAATTTTATAAGAAGTTTACTGCCAAGCTAACCTCCCTGTTGTGCAAGGTATTTGCTGAAGCTCTCGTCTCGGAATCACTCCCCCCCCTTCATGACATCAGCTGTTATAACCGTACATCTTAAAAAGGATAAGGATCCACTTAAATGTGAATCTTATCGTCCAATAAGCTTACTCTGCTGTGATTATAAGATCCTGGCTAAAGTGCTGGCAATCAGAGTGGAGTCAGTCATGAGTAAGATAATTCCCCCAGATCAAACTGGTTTTATTGTTGGGAGACAGTTATCTTACAACCTTCGTCGCTTATTTAATATTATTTATTCACCTAAAAATAATACCAATCTAGATGTCTTAATTTCTTTAGATGCCCATAAGGCATTTGATAGAATAAAGTATATCTATTCATTTATAGTGCTTAAAAATTTGGTTTTGGCCCTGGATTCTGTTCCTGGGTTAAATTTTTATATTCCAGGCCCCAAGCATCCATTCCAACAAATAACATAATTTCTAAATGCATTCCACTCTCTAGGGGGTACGAGACAGGGCTGCTGTCTGTCCCCTCTGCTCTGACACTGCCGTCGAACCTCTTACAAACGTATTAAGGATATAAGCTCCTGCTATATGCTGATGATCTTCTTCTTTTTCTGTCAAATCCAGATACATGTATTCCAAATGCCAGAAGCATGCTGGATAGATGAATTGGTAAATATGCACCCATATCAGGGGGGTATGATGTCCATGATATATGAAGTGATCCAAAGAACAGCCTCTACTTCCCTAAATCGTATATAGCAAAAATGGGAAGACGAACTGGGAATAGAAATATCAGATACAGCCTGGCAGTACGCCATAGAACTGGTACACTCATCTTCTGTATGTATTAGACATGGTCTTCTTCAGTTTAAGGTGCTTCATAGGCAGAGATGGCAAAAGTACACACATCCTTTACTTAAGTAGAAGTACAGATACTCATGTTTAAAACGACTCTGGTAAAAGTAGAAGTACTGACTACACTTTTGTACTTAAGTAAAAGTAAAGAAGTACCGCCTGAAAAATGTACAAAAGTAAAAAGTACTCGTTTCAACCAGTCCAAAGACATGCGGTATAGGTGAATAATAGGTAACTAAATTGGCAGTAGTGTATAAGTGTGTGGGTGTTTCCCAGTGCTGGGTTGCAGCTGGAAGGGTATCCGCTGTGTAAAACATGCTGGAATAATTGGCGGTTCATTCTGCTGTGGCGACCCCTGATAAATCAGGGACGAAGCTAAAGGATAGCGAGTGAGATAGGGAACTATCATATCCTATTGATACATAAATATAAACTAACTTACATTTCCAATTTTTATGTAAAATATTTGTTGCCAATTTCATGAAAGTAGCCAAGCAGCATCAAACCCTGCAATATAGCTTAACAACACTGCTTAAAAAGGCAGCTTATGTTTCATCATCCTGACGCAAACTCACAGCGTTCATCATGTAGTTTTGCGGCTGTTAGATCAAAAACAACAGCTGCCATTCATGTTCATACACCCTAATAATAATGCTGTAGGCCTGTCTATCTTTATAAATAATGTCTTACATTTTACACTGCATTCTGTCCAAAATATATTGCATTTTTTTCTTGTGCTAAAATAAATACTTATATTTGACTGCAAACTATTATTTATTTATTTATTTTTGCATTAGCAGCTCTCATATAAACCGCTATTTCAGTGTTTTTTTCAGGTATTGTGGTTATTTTATTTAACAGATAATCATTAATTCTGTTACAGTTTTTCTCAGATCAGAATTGAAATTCTCAAACCTTCCTGTTCAATCTTCAGATCATCATTGTGTCACTTGTGGACATCAGAAAAGCAGTTTCTCATTATGAACAAGTTTCTATTAGACTTTTTTTCTAAATCTGACTGCAACTGGTTCATTTCTCCCAACTGAATGTTGACAACTTTTTCTAATGAAGGTCTAAAAGGAGGTTCTGTCTTGTTCTTTCAATATCACAATGACATGATCCGGCAACTAATTACAATACAAACAGCCAAAAAAATATTGCCATAGTTTACACCAGAACAGCCCTCCAGAGTACACTGTTATTGACAACATGACTACTAAGTAATGACACAAGGACATGTCATTCTGACGCCACTGACATGTTCATCAACACAGAAATTTAGTTTTGAGAGATGAACTAAGGATTTTGAGCAGGAGACTGAATTTGGAAAAATTAATCCATAATGTTTTGCTATTTATACGTGTTGTTTTGAGAAATGCACTTAGGCCTACTGTTTTGCAAATTTCAATTCTGATCTCAGAAATGTGCCAAAGTGACTGAGAAAAACTGTAATACTTATATGTGAAAAGCAACATACACAGCCGTGACTACAAACTACAAAAAAATGCTTGTGTATGATCTTTTTACATGTGATAAATTTAGGATCTTTTGCATTATATTTTTTATTCATAAATTGCCCAGTATAGTTACTTTTGTTGTTGTAAAATATTTGTTAAAAATTATTAATTGAAGACAACAGTATAGGCCAATATGTAAAATATAGTCAATAAAAAAATCAATAAAAAATGAAAACCAGCATAAATTCTGTATTAGGAAATATGAACTTATCAGAAATAAAGGAAATAAATCGCAATACATACATTTTTTATAAAGTATTTGATTGTTTTAGTCCTAAATGTACAAATGTACAACTAAATTTACAAAAAAAAAACTATTTTGAGCGGTATTAGATTGAAAGACCAGAGAAACCCGTGCAGTATCGGAAGTGGACAGAAGGCTTATAAGCATTTAAACGGCATGTTTTTGAACTGGAATATGTCTCTCTTGTTTACCTGTGATCCGATCGAGCAAAAGCAGTCTTATTACTCTGCAAACAGGGCAGCATCAGTCATGTTAAATTCGCCGACTCCCTCTGTCATACCTCTGAAGCCATCCGTAGCATGTACGGATGAAAAGCCACGCGCTGCAGCACGCAGGCGCGCAATGAGGAAAAATAGACTGACTGCATCTAAAAGGCGCTCATATTATTGCGCAATGACAAGAAATAATATAGATCGCGCCACCAAACCCATGAAAACGAAAGTAACGACCGTGGTTTAAAAAATGTACGAAGTAGAAAGTACAGATATTTGTGTAAAAATGTAAGAAGTAAAAGTAAAAAGTAGTCAAAAAAATATGTAGTGGAGTAAAGTACTGATACCCGAAAAAACTACTTAAGTACAGTAACGAAGTATTTGTACTTTGTTACTTCCCATCTCTGTTCATAGGCTTCACCTATCTAGGAGCAAGCTGGCAAAAATGTATCCAGGGTCAAATTCATCTTGCCCCAGATGTGGTTTGGAGCCAGCAGATCTGAATCATATGTTCTGGGGATGCCCTAGATTACATACATTTTGGACCGATATTTTTAGATCATTTTCATCTATATGTAATAAAGATATGGATCCTAATCCCTCGACCTCAATTTTTGGTACAGTGCCAGAAGAAATGTACCTGTCAGCTAATCACGTAGAAATCATTGCCTTTTCTTCTTTATTGGCCAGATGCCTGATTCTTCTCAGGTGGAAAAAACAAACCCGCCATGCCACAAACATTGGATATTAGAAGAGTTATCACATCTTAAACTAGAGCACCTTAAGTACACCATCCGAGGCTCTACAAAAAAGTTTCATGAGGTTTGGCAGCCTTTCCTATCATACATTGAACGCTCAGTGGTTATTATAACCTAAATGAGAGTTTATCCCTAATTCCCTAATTTGTTTTATCTATTTTTAATAATTTTTTTATTTTTCTCTTTCTTCCTTTTTCCTTATGGGGTGTGAGTATGTCTGTAGCTATGTACCATGTTAATTTGTTGTTCAATATATGTGTTGTGGAAAAATTGAAGACTTTTGAAAAATCAATAAAAATATTTGAATAATAAGAATATAAGCAGTACTAAAAATAGTTTTTAGAACGAGTAATAATCCATTAATCTAGTTACAGTACATGTCCCTGTCGAAGGTCTGTGAATTTAAGCTAATTATTTGTTAAAGAAGGACAAGCCATTCTCGTATGTGACTTTGTTCTTTGTGTGACTGAAATGTAGGCAATAGCTGTGTTTCCATCCAAAAATGCTAATTAAATTTATTTGCAAAACTGGAATATCGCATAAAAGACGTGCGAATAAAGCAGCGTTTCCATCCAATCAATCAAAGAGAACAAAAGTGTCACTTCCTGATTAACTGGCGCCAAATATCAACAGTAAAAACAGAATTTACTGCGGTAGAAAAAGCTGCATGCATCTTTTCTTTATTTAAATGACTTTCACCTCAGAGGACAATGCTGGCACACAATGAACACGTGGTGGCGTTTGAAGCCATGAGACGCGGAGAACAGACGCTCTTGACACGCTCCAGACGCTCTGGAGGTCATTAATAATATAATAATATTAATACTAAAACGGTTAAGCATTTTAGAATAACCAAAACAACATTTCAGATGTTTTACAGTGTGCTCAGTCTACTGGTTTGTCCATTCACACACATTTTCATCATCACATGATCTCTTATAACAAACCTTTTTTAATGCGCATACTGGAATTTGTTCAGTAAAAGTGCTTGCGTAGTTTATGTAAGTTTATCTTTTCTTATCGAATAAAAAGTTTATCCTACTTAGTTATGCGCATGTTTTTTATGCCTATATTTCAAAAGTTTTGTGCATCATGAAGTTTCCATCAACAGATTTTTTTTATGCTCATAGCCTTTCCAAAATGCACATAAAAATAGATGGCTAGAAACGCAAGGCTAAGCAAGAAATACCGCTTCATCTGTAAAAAAGGGGAAAGACTGACAGAAACTCAGAGTTTAGAGAATAAAACCTGCTCCTGACCAGGTTAGGTTCACAGAGTAAGTGACCATGGTAACTGACTGAGTTAAAGTTACCTCTCTTTTAGAAACAGGCTTGACTTACCCTGCTTTCTCCAGTTTGACAATCCTGCCATTTTGAAATGGAAAACTCAGATTTTCTCTCATAAGTTTTCACTTAACCTCCTTTCTGAAATGGGGCCCTGATCTCATATGCTATTGTTTTAGAACTTCAGTTGCCTATTGAAGAAATGACCAGGAATAATAAACTGCTACTTGCTCTAAAAACAGGTGTGTTCATGACTATTCATACAAAGAAAAATAATAAAATTAGAAAATATGACTTTGCAACATCAAGCAGCACTATTCTGTGTTCACACCAGACACGGAACGCGCGGATAAATCGCACTATTCGAGCGTAAATAAACACATGAACATTTGAGTTTACTCGCTTCATTGACAGACCAAATCCGCTTCATTCGCGCGTCAAATTCACTTCAGAACAGTCGTGGATTGGCGTCATGGGCAGGGCTTTCTGTCTGCCTGGTGACTGTAGCTTCGTTGCTAAATGGCTAACATAGATTATATTGAGAAAAAAACTGTGTTTATGTGCTTTTATAAAGGCTGAAAAACACCGTTGATTTGTTTGGAGCAGTGTCTTGAGTCCACTAGATACTTTCAGAGGTGCACCCAGCTCTGTGAGCTCAAACTCCTCCAGAAACTTAACCTGGATGACGGAGGCTTTCAGAAGTGCTTCTGACTGAGCCAAGCCCAGTTTGATGAACTGTTATCGTGTCGGCTGGAGGATTTCCCCCGGGACACCAACAACAGGTGCTACGTCACAATCATGCCCCCACAAGAGCAAGTTCCTGATTGGTTAACGCGGCGCGAATGTCCACAGAACTTCAGATTTTTGAACTCGAGCAATTTGCGCGTTAAGCACGTCAATGCATTGCATTGACTTAACATGTAAATCACTCGCGCTTGACGCTTCTTCCACGTCCGGTGTGAACGCAGCATTAAGCATGGCCCAGTATAAGATTCTGACGGGATGATAATCTTGGATAAATTTATCACAGTTTTACAGTACTGTGATTACTGCTGTAAAATATATTCTTTTTAAATGCCTGGGTAAACTTTTTTTTTCCTTTGAACACAATATATATTTTTTGAGAAACTTTTTAGATATTTTAAAGCAGTAAACATGTCAGGCTAAATCATTTAAATGAATCACTGACTTCTGCTGTCTTCATTTGTTCAAAAACACAGATTACTTTACAATTTAAAACGACATCTTTGGATATCTTTAATTTCTGACGAACTTTACACTCAAATGTTTGCATATCATCAGCATGCTGTAATCCATTTCTTAAGCAGCAAAAGTCATTTTTAGACTAGTTTGTTGGCCAGTTGTAGTCAGTGCAATGCTGAATGTTATTGTTTCACTATCATTTGTCCATTTTGTCTCTCGTCGTCACACAACATCATCATATAGTTTAGAATACTGTACAATGTTTTATAACAATTAATTATTTTAGTGTCCATTTCATTCAGCATGTTTAAAATTGGGGAGCATCCACATTTTTTGACAAACCTTAAACCAGGGTTTCTGCAGGTTTCACCAAGTTAAATGTAAGACTTTTTAAGGATTTTTAAGACCATTATGACTGAAATTCTAGACTCATAAAGGGCGAAAGACTAAGGAATTTTTCAAATGGCCCAAATGGAAAAGATTTTTATTTGCACGATTTTTTTAATAATTTAATACATTTAATAATACAATAATAAATTAATAATTTACTTTACTTGTATCCACACACTTTTTTCAACATAAACTTTCTTTAAAAAAATAATAAAAAATAAACAAATGTTTTAAACGTTTTAAAAACTCTAATAAACTAAATCTATGCACAACAATCTGTCCAGGTCGATGTCCTCAGCAGTAAATACATGGAGCACATTATAACAAATGTTATTGTGAGGAAAATAATTAAACTATTATGATAAACTATTACGAGTTAAAATGACCTTTTTGAATGAAAAGTTGAAAGTTTTATTGAGATGATTGTTGGTGATTGTATGGGTTTTGGCCAGATTGTGTAGCAGAACATGAACAAAGCAAAATGAAGATTTGTTTAAAAAACATTTAAGATCTACATCACAATATTTCAGTAAATTTAAGACTTTTTTTATAAGGCCTAAAATTTTGATTTTGGAATTGAAGACATTTTAAGACCCCTCGGAAACCCTGTTTAAACTAAATTGTGATCAACGTGACATATGCAAATGGAAAGTACTAAGCCAACACTATCACTGTAATAGCAGATATCTTCTATGAGAATACTGTAGGTCAAATGTCATCAGCTCAGTTAAACTTTTTTAATTTATTGTTTTTAGTTATTTTATATAGCGCCAGGGCACTTTACAAAACAGTAGAAGAACAAGACAAGCAATAACCTTAAGAAGGTAGAGAAAATGGGAAACTAATAATACATAAAAAGAATGACAAAAGAAATTAGAACAAGTAACAAGAAAGAAACTCATTCCTGTCTTTCAATGAGTGCTTATGTGCGTTTAGGAGAACTAGGCAGCACACTCAGGGCTGCAAGATGGATTTAATTCAGTATTCTTATTATTAAAATATATCTGAATGAGGATCAAATGACTGAGTTGGTCTTTGAGAATGAAAATTAACCTGTTTGTTCCTGCAGATCTTCCTGTTTGACTCTGAATGTTTCTTCAATCTTCACATCTTCACTCTCCTCTTTAATAAACGCCATCTTTATAACAGTGTGGATATCAGTCGCTTCAGCAGGAGTTTTTCTCTGTGTTTGGACACTTTATCCTGTTTAAAATGAACAAAACAATAAAAATGTTCAGTTTATAATAAATAAAACAATGAACAGAAACAAAATAACTTCTCTTCAACACTTGCTTCATCAGTTTCTTTATATGAGAGTCATTGACACAAAGAAATCAGGTAAAAGAGTAAGTCTGAGCAAGAAACAATAGCCACAAATGAGCTGATTAAAACTAGTTATGTTACTTCATTTCTTATATATAGTGATGCATACTTACAATGGAATATAGAGGTAAAGTTGGTTTTATATTCGCCATTCGTTCATTTAGAAGTCTCTATATTGTTTACCATGTTACTTTGAATATTCGATCGAAATTAACATGCAAGTGTGACTTCAAAACAACATTAACACTGTTTATTTGACTGTGAACAATGTTGTACTTTGATAGTCATTGGCTGCTAATATGATTTTGCTATTTAGAGTTTGCAAATAATACTTTTATGAAATTATATTAAGGGGAAAGTCCGAATGTGCGAATATAAAACCAACTTTACCTCTATCAATTGAATGACATTATGCTATTTAGTAAATTAAACCTTCATTAAAACACTTATTACACACATTTATGTTACTTTATTCAAACAATAGCCATCATTTTCATCGGATGAAAAACCTGAAACTTTACTCGATCGGTTTATATATGTGTAAAAGCTCTAAAACAAACCTTTCTTCAGTTGAATCGCAGCGCGAGAGCGGCGCAGCCTTATGACGTCATGCTACGTCAAAATAAAAGTCTTTTTTTGTTTAGCTTTTTTTGCCACTTACTGTCGCAGTCATGCCTTGTTGATAAATCGTTTTCCACTTTACACAACATATCTGCAATAACTAACATACACAGATATTCAGTATTTGAAGTTGATCAAAACATTTAATCCAAACATTTTAAGACAATTTTGAAAAAAAAATTAATGTTTAAAGCAGAAAATCCCAACATTCTAAAAGGTATAACAAATAATCTTATGGGTGTTTTAAGCTAAAACTTTACAGACACATTCTCGAGAAACAAAAGTCTTATCTTAAATCTTGAAAAAGGGGTAAAATAGGTGCCTTTTCAGTAAAAAGTACCCATTACTGCTACATGTTTAGTTTCTCTAGCTGGGTAGGCTAAATATAGTCAGTATATTCCCTCACAGTCCAAAGACATGCAGTACAGATAAACTAAATTAGCCGTAGTGTATATTTGCATGTGTCAATGTGAGAGTGTATGGGTGTGTCCCAGTACTGGGTTGCAGCTGGAAGGGCTTCCGCTGTGTAAAACATAAGCTGGAATAGTTGGCGGTTCATTCTGTTGCGAACCGCCTGAATAACAAATGTGTTTAGAATTAGTGTTGAGCAGAGATGGCAAAAGTACACACATCCTTTACTTAAGTAGAAGTACAGATACTCATGTTTAAAACGACTCTGGTAAAAGTAGAAGTACTGACTACACTTTTGTACTTAAGTAAAAGTAAAGAAGTACTGCCTGAAAAATGTACAAAAGTAAAAAGTACCTGTTTCAACCACAGTCCCAAAAGACATGCGGTGCAGGTGAATAATAGGTAACTAAATTGGCAGTAGTATATAAGTGTGTGTGTGTGTGTGTGTGTGTGTGTGTGTGTGTGTGTGTGTGTGTGTGTGTGTGTGTGAATGTGGGTGTGAAAAGGTGTTTACCAGTACTGGGTTGTAGCTAGAAGGGTATCCACTGTGTAAAACATGTGCTGGAAAAATTGGTGGTTTATTTCGCTGTGGCAACCCCTGCTAAATCAGAAACTAAGTTTAAGGATAGTGAGTGAGGATACCTAGATAACTAGACCTCACATCCTATTGATACATTAATATAAAATAACTTACATTTAATTTTTTTTATGTACAATGTTTGTTGCCAATTTTATGAAAGTAGCCAAGCAGCATCAAACCCTGTAATACTGCCTAACATTGCTCAAAAAGTCGGTAACATCATCATCCTGATGCAAACTCACAGCATTCAGCTTGTAGTTTTGTGACTGTTACATCAAAGACAACAGCTGAATTCTGTAGGCCTGTCTGTCTTTATAAATAATGAATTTATACACTGAATTATGTCCAAAATATAATGACTTTTTTTTCTTTTGCTAAAATAAAATCTTATTGTATTTGACTGTAAACCTTTTTTTTGTATACTATCTTTTTTTTAATTAGGCTAGCTGCCTTGTTCTCTTCAAAGTGCAGCTTTCATACATAGTTGTTTCAGTGTTTTTTCCAGGCTATTGAGGATATTTGTGGATTCCTTCTGCCTTGCCCTCAGCTGATCACATGGGATCACATGATCATTGAGTTGTTTTTCCCTGTCATTTTCCTTTTTTTTCTTCTTATTTATTTAAACTATCACATCACTTTTAAAGTAAAGGGGGAAAAAGTGTTGCACTTATCTGAAAAAGCTTTACATGATTTAAATAATGAAGTGTATTTTTTCTTTTAAAGGATTACACATTTTTAAATTAAATAAATAGTTTGATTGATCATTAAATATATCCCAAACATTGTGTCTGTGTTTACACTTTTATTTAGTTGTAAAAGCATAATATGAATCCACTGAAACAGAACTTTGTGACACTGGGTCATTTCTGCAACTTTTTAATAAGAATGTGAAATAACAGCACAGTGGAAGACTGTATATATAATAATAATAATATCAGATAATAACAACACTAAAGAAAATAAACAACTTCCAGTACATACAAGTGCAAACAAATTAAGAAAATCTGAAATTTTAGCATGAATCAAACAACATAGAGGCAACATAGGTAATGTCTTCAATAAAACATGGCGGTGAATCCTAGGATGAATATACTATAGCTTACTATGAATAATTAACATTATTGGATAAATCTTGACAGAGAGGTCCATGGCAGCTAGGACTTAAAGGCCTTGGTAATCTGAAACAAAAAGAAGACGACAACCAGAAAGTGCACAATAATATGCTTGAAATTTAAAGATGGGTGGAGGGCTGGTTTAAGAGCAGTTTGAGCATACTTATCAGGCTGTAATTCCACATGTGTTGTACAGAATCCAGAGAGAGAGAGTAGAGAATATGGAGCAGCCTAATCACACTCACTGTTGCATAAAGGAAACTTATGAAAAAATAAAGTGAAAAAAAGACAAGTCAGTAAGAGAAAATACAGTTCTCTGGAGGTAAAGGTGAATGGTTTGTAAGACCCACTCATTCAGCCTATTACAGCCAAGTCTCTATTTGGAGAGCAGTGTTGGTGCTTGACAGTGCAGGAAGAGTACTTCAGGGTGAGAAGAGCAGTGATGGTTGTACAGAATCCAGATAGAGGAGAGAATATGGCCACAGGTGGAAACTTGAAGTTGGACATGTTAGAAGTGGGTGAGAATGGAAAGATGTTGTTTCACATCCAGTCCAATTCCAGCCCCTTCCCGGCAAAAGATCTCCTCTTTGAGCCATAATCATAGAGTAACTCCTCATCACTCAAAATGTCTTTAGTAGCAATGAAGAGAATGATGTCTCTATCATTAAGCACATACAGCCTGGGCCGGATATTGGCTCTTTTGCTAGTGACGGATCAGGCGTCCATAATTGAACTTCATGGGATGGCACTGACAACTTTCTTCATGTGCGTCAATGCACATGGCTTCATGTTGTTTGTTCTTATAAAAAAACAAATGGCCAGCTTTGATGCCGCCGGTCGAACCAATTGCCATCCCATCTTCATGGCTAACCAGCTGGCCATGGTATTCACAGACGACCTCCCCAATCTGAAAGGGTCTTTTAGTAAAAACACCATCACCCTTGTCAGGGACGGGTCTGACAGTCAGTCCTTTCCAGCGTTGAGAAAAAATCATTTTATGCACAAAGCTGCTGTCGATGACCAAGTCCAACCTGGCAACGGGCTTCCACTGCTTCAGAACCACTGCAGCCTGTGGGACGTTTGACGTCCACCCTTGTTTGTCCATCCAGCGCTTTATTTTGGACTCTGATGGCTGCTGTCCAGCAAACTGTTCTAGAAACACAAAAACACATCAGTATTTGGCTATTCTCACTCAGTTTTACCGTTTGTGTCATTAATCATATGTATACTCACCAAGAACATGCTGTTCACGCAGCTTGAGCTGCTCGCTACGCCAGCGGTCATAGCAGTGCCTCTCATGTTCTGAGCCACACAGCTCATTCCTGCGAGCCCTTTTTGGAGGAGGCCCCTCCAGAGTCACTGGACAGAACTGCTCAAGAGTTGTGTAGGCCGTCTGTTCGTCCACTCTCATCTCTGGGCAGGAAGCTCTCCTGGACCCTTGTCTATAAGATCACAAAAAATAAATATTGAAGGAAGGAGAGGCAAATTAATCACTGCTGTGGGTTGCAAATTTAATAATAAGGATCATCTCAGTTGTT
Organism: Danio kyathit; assembly: GCA_903798195.1. NCBI lineage: Eukaryota > Metazoa > Chordata > Actinopteri > Cypriniformes > Danionidae > Danio > Danio kyathit. Next base: position 92,247 of record CAIGQS010000148.1, read on the forward strand.
AGATGCTTACCGTGTTTTCCCAGCGAGCTGATCTATCACACTTAGAGCCAGAAATACATCTGAAGACGTTCTCCTCATGTAGTTCCTTTTAGCTGTTTCTGGCTTGTACCCGAACAGATGTTTCACCACATTTCTCTCCACTTCTGACAGGTTTTGTGCTGCTGCCTCAAATGCTCTCTGGGCATCGCCATAGGTCACACTGGGGAGACTGTATCTGAAACACAAGGCATAATAAGAATGCAAAAAGTGGACGGATGAACATGTAGAGTTAAAGACAGGTGTAATGTTGCTTACTTGTCTTGTAGTCTTTTTAAGTCGTTGGAGGGATTATAAATCGATCTCCCACTACTTGACACAAAAAACGAATCAACTGCCACATCGTCACCGGTGCGGTTTTCTTGCAGCATTACTGGCCGCACCTCATTGAAGTACAAGTTGAACCACTAGTTAGAGAAAGGGACAAAAATAAGTCTGACTTTGCCACAATATATTTATTGCTGTTATGATTTAAAGTACAATATAAACTTACAAGTTCCTGTTCGTGTGACAACGGTACTTTGTGCTCCTTCACTGCAACACAGACACCATTCTCTATCCGGCTTCTCCCCTCCCAATCCTCAACCTGCAAACAGACAGTTTTGCACATTGATGAAGCATTTAGGAACAAAGAAGAGAAGGGAGGGAAAAACAAACACTTACAGTCATGTGTGTCACTACTGCAGGCCGCTGAAGTAGCTTCAGCATGATAACAGCCTCAAGGTAGTAGAGGATAAGCAGCCGTTCATTTTTAGTCAAACAGTCCCCTGTGATGGCTCCTGGACCCTGCATTTTGCATATCACGGCCTGGAAATCTTTGAATGCAGCCTCCAAAACAGCAAGGCAGTCCTTTGGCAAAATTTCTTTGCCATAATCAAACTCAGATTTTTTCCCTGTGACCTCCATGCTCTCTTTTTTGGTCATACCACTCTGTATTCCATACAGCACATCCATAAAACTCTCACAGTCCTGGAACAGAGATGGATTGTTGTGGCGAATGTCCGTGGAGGTAATAATGTATGTCATGAATCTTGAAAAGAGATCAAAATTAGGTTGTTACAGTCAGAACATAGCACAGCTGAAATGATTAGTTAACATATACGTGGCAAACTTGTAGTTGTTCCACATTACTGACCTCCTGAGACTCTTGCAGTAGTTGAACACTGTCCATTTTGAGAGCTTTGTATCTGCCAAGATGTTAAAGTACTCTCGCACTTTCTCCACCTGCCGAACAAACATCAGGTTTGGCTCAGTGGGGTCCATGTAATGCAAGAACCTGGACACTGTTACCACCTGAAATGACACATTTCACATTAAAATAAACACACTTTTTGCATGTATACCTTCACTCATTTAATTAACTTACTACTTGTCTGCTGTTTTTATGTCCTGGGTCAGTGTGCAGGTCCTTATTAAATCCTGCTAGAAGGGGGTGGTCAATGGAGTGCTTATTGTATAAGCCTTTTTTGACCATCTCCACCCTCACGGAAGAGGTCCACATCGGTCCACCAGTGCTGAAATAAAAACAATAAACAGCAGGTGATCAAAACGACTGTGTATATTAAAGAGAAATCATATCCACAGTGTACATTTATTTTCTGGGAATGCCGATGTGAACCTGCACCTCTGATAGTACTCTCCAGAGCTCTCGTCAGATGTGGGCTCATTTGGAGGCTCCACTGGACTTTCTGCACCTTCTCCAGAGCTTTGAGGCACAGAAGATGTAGATGACCTAGTTGGTTCCGGCAGGACAGAGGGTAAGTTATTAATGACCAACCCCTTTGACTGCATCTCCGCAATCATCCTAAAACAAGGAACATAAAATAAGGTCAAATAAACAATAGCAAAAATGCATATTTATTAATATGTGTAGATGTTTGATTTGAATACATCAAATCAGAGAAGCAGAACTGAGTTATAAACCTGGCAAGAGGATTGGTAGAGTCCAATATGTCACAAATTTTTCCAAACTCCCAGAAACGTCCTCTGTGACTGAATTCTGACAACTCCTTTTTGGCTTCTAAGACGACAGCCTGGATCTCTGCCTCTGTGCTGTTCCTCATACACACCTTCCTGAGATGCCCAGGAAGAGAGTGAGGAGCCTTTTTGCACACAGGGCAGAGGAAATACATCCTGTTTTGGAAGGATCTGTGTGGATAATAAAACCAACATTTTATAGAATGAACAGAGCAAGAGCAGCTTTGTGAATGTTAGGGGTCCACTGCAGCCCACCCTATTCCAGGTCCAGGAACAAAGGATCAAGTACACAAACACACACAGCAAAGTGTGCCGGACATTTTGAATTTTGAGTTTTAAGACAAAACCTAATGTCATATTAAAATAATAATAATGTTACTAACAATATCAACAATATTATTTAAATAATGTATATTTCAATAATAATATAACATTTATGATGAGAGAAGATTGTCTCAATTATATCTTAAACTAAGATTATTCCAGCTGTTAGGATTTGCAAGTCAATATCAAATAACAACTCAATTAGTATACAAACTGTGCTGTCCTCTCACAAACATCTGTCCTCTGCAGAGGTCTTCTACACTGAATGATAAAGACTCTTGTCTTGGCTTCCACAAAATCAGCTAACTCCACTGACATGACACAAGCTAAACTGAGTTTAAGAGGCCTGCTGCATAAGGCATACTGACTAAATCTACTTACTGTTCAGAATCCATTTCAGACGTAGAATGTGAGTTCTGTCGACTGGTCAAGAGAAGCAAGCTGTAGCTGAAAGTGACACAGCTGTACAATGATTGTGATGAGACAGGCCTCTTTAACCTGAGTTGGCCCCATGTCAACAACCTATCAGGACGCAGCATCCAACAGCAGCCCAATCTGCCCATCCCCAGGTGTTAATGGCCCAACAGGGGCAGAACCCATTTAAAACAGTTACAACAACTGATCTAAGCATATGTTTCAGTGTATTTAAAAATATATTGTCTTAGTTTTGACTTTGAGTAGTTTTATATTTCACCACACAGATGCAGGGAAGTATATTGTCTTAAAAGTTTGAAACAGTACACAAACAAGAAAAGACTATTTAATAATACACAACTTATGTGAAAATAAACAACAAAACAAAGGACAGTAAAGGGATAAAATAAATAAAGTTAAATGACAGACAGTTGATTAGTTTCCATTCAAAAATAAAACCTAAAGTAAATATACACTGTAAAAAAAAAACCTAATTTTACAGAAAATATCTCTAAATCTTTTACAGTAATTTTTTGTCATTTCAAATTATATTCAAAACTTAGTAAAATGACAAACAATCTCTCTAAATTAACAGTTTGACTTTCATTTTAGGTACTTTATCATTAAAGACAAATTACTGACATTTTTGTTTTTTATACAGCGAAATTACACTATTATTTATACAGTATTTTTTCTGTTATTTTAAATTATATTCAAAAGTCCGTAAAAATTACAAACAATATCTGTAAATTAACAGCTTGACTGTTATTTTATGTACTATACAATTAATGACAAATTACAGCAATTTGTCTGTTTTATACAATTAAATTGCCGTATTATTACACACTGTTTTTTCCTGTTTTTTTGAAGTACATTTAAAATTACGTAAAATTAAAGTAATAAATTGTAATTGTAAAAAAAAAAAAAATCGTAAAAAAAAAGGTAAATGACTGGCAGCTACGGCTGCCAAACAAAAACCATAAAATTACGGTAAAATTTCTTTTGTTGAAATAAAGTGCAAAAATAATAAATCTACAGATATTTTCATTAAAATGTTTACAGAAAAACACTGTTATTTTACAAACTTCTCCTAGATTATTATGATCAAATACGTTCAATAAAGTTACAAAATAAGAGTTTTACAGAGAAACACTGTTATTTTACAGACTTTTCCTAGATTATTATGATCAAATACGTTCAATAAAGTTACAAAATAAGAGTTTTACAGAGAAACACTGTTATTTTACAGACTTCTCCTAGATTATTACGATCAAATCCATTTAATAAAGTTACACAATAAGAGTTTTACAGAGAAACACTGTTATTTTACAGACTTCTCCTAGATTATTACGATCAAATCCATTTAATAAAGTTACACAATAAGAGTTTTACAGAGAAACACTGTTATTTTACAAACTTCTCCTAGATTATTACGATCAAATCCATTTAATAAAGTTACAAAATAAGAGTTTTACAGAGAAACACTGTTATTTTACAGACTTCTCCTAGATTATTATGATCAAATACGTTCAATAAAGTTACAAAATAAGAGTTTTACAGAGAAACACTGTTATTTTACAGACTTTTCCTAGATTATTACGATCAAATCCATTTAATAAAGTTACACAATAAGAGTTTTACAGAGAAACACTGTTATTTTACAGACTTCTCCTAGATTATTATGATCAAATACGTTCAATAAAGTTACAAAATAAGAGTTTTACAGAGAAACACTGTTATTTTACAGACTTTTCCTAGATTATTACGATCAAATCCATTTAATAAAGTTACACAATAAGAGTTTTACAGAGAAACACTATTATTTTACAGACTTTTCCTAGATTATTACGATCAAATCCATTTAATAAAGTTACACAATAAGAGTTTTACAGAGAAACACTGGTATTTTACAGACTTTTCATAGATTATTACGATCAAATCCATTTAATAAAGTTACACAATAAGAGTTTTACAGAGAAACACTGTTATTTTACAGACTTTTCATAGATTATTATGATCGAACACCATCAATAAAGTGACTGCACTAAAATTTTAAGAGAAAACAATGTTATTTAAAAGAATTTTCCCTAAATCATTACGATTAAACACCTTTAATAAAATGCCAAGACGTGCTCAAGGTCGTAATTTAACGGTTTTATTTTGGATCAAAAAAGTCTGGAAAAAACAAGATACAACTGATTAAAATTTTCACAACTTTAAAATTAAAGTGGTTACATTTTATTGAATAGTATTTATGTAAAACATGTTGAGATTTAAGTTATATGGAATGACTCAGTTCCAAATCTTAAATGAAACTGTAATGTGAATGGGACACTGACAAAGGAGTGCGGATCCAAATGCAAGTTTATTACACAGAGATGGTCAGGCAAGCAACAGTCAACAGAGGAGCAAACAGATGCATGCAGGGAATCCAGAGTCATGGTCAAATAACAGGCAAATGGTCAGTCCCAGCAGCAACAACAACATAAACAATTAACAAGCAAAGCAAGAGAAACGCGTCATAATGTTCACAGTAACAGTATAACAAGCCTTAGCAATTAGTGCGTGCGTCTGTGCTGCTTTTAAAGTCCATGTAATCAGTTCATAACGATCCTCCGACTGTGTGTGTGTGTGTGTGTGTGTGTGTGCAAATAGTGGGTGTGAAACAGTGAAAATCAAGTAGCTGTATACGTTTTCAGTATATCTTGAGTTTATCATAATCCTAGTCTGAGAATTTCATGAAACTGTTGTGCTGTTTACTGTAGTAGTTTAAATGTTCCTGTCACAATCATCAGCAATTTAATCCTTGTAGATCGCTGGAAAACACGCAGATCGCCATAGAACTACAAATCCGCCATTATATGGACTACAGATCCAGTCATGCAGTGCTCCCATGCACCTGTTCCAGATTCCACTGATTGCGCACACACACACAGTCGGAGGATCGTTATGAACTGATTACATGGACTTTAAAAGCAGCACAGACGCACGCACTAATTGCTAAGGCTTGTTATACTGTTACTGTGAACATTATGACGTGTTTCTCTTGCTTTGCTTGTTAATTGTTTATGTTGTTGTTGCTGCTGGGACTGACCATTTGCCTGTTATTTGACCATGACTCTGGATTCCCTGCATACATCTGTTTGCTCCTCTGTTGACTGTTGCTTGCCTGACCATCTCTGTGTAATAAACTTGCATTTGGATCCGCACTCCTTTGTCAGCGTCCCATTCACATTAGTTTCATTTAAGATTTGGAACTGAGTCATTCCATATAACTTAAATCTCAACATGTTTTACATAAATACTATTCAATAAAATGTAACCACTTTAATTTTAAAGTTGTGAGAATTTTAATCAGTTGTATCTTGTATCTTGTTTTTCTAGACTTTTTTGATCCAAAATAAAACTGTTAAATTACGACCTTGAGCACGTCTTGGCATTTATTAAAGGTGTTTAATCGTAATGATTTAGGGAAAATTCTTTTAAATAACATTGTTTTCTCTTAAAATTTTAGTGCAGTCACTTTATTGATGGTGTTCGATCGTAATAATCTAGGAAAAGTCTGTAAAATAACAGTGTTTCTCTGTAAAACTCTTATTGTGTAACTTTATTAAATGGATTTGATCGTAATAATCTAGGAAAAGTCTGTAAAATACCAGTGTTTCTCTGTAAAACTCTTATTGTGTAACTTTATTAAATGGATTTGATCGTAATAATCTAGGAGAAGTCTGTAAAATAACAGTGTTTCTCTGTAAAACTCTTATTTTGTAACTTTATTGAACGTATTTGATCATAATAATCTAGGAGAAGTCTGTAAAATAACAGTGTTTCTCTGTAAAACTCTTATTGTGTAACTTTATTAAATGGATTTGATCGTAATAATCTAGGAGAAGTCTGTAAAATAACAGTGTTTCTCTGTAAAACTCTTATTGTGTAACTTTATTTAACGTATTTGATCATAATAATCTAGGAAAAGTCTGTAAAATAACAGTGTTTCTCTGTAAAACTCTTATTGTGTAACTTTATTAAATGGATTTGATCGTAATAATCTAGGAAAAGTCTGCAAAATACCAGTGTTTCTCTGTAAAACTCTTATTGTGTAACTTTATTAAATGGATTTGATCGTAATAATCTAGGAGAAGTCTGTAAAATAACAGTGTTTCTCTGTAAAACTCTTATTGTGTAACTTTATTAAATGGATTTGATCGTAATAATCTAGGAGAAGTCTGTAAAATACCAGTGTTTCTCTGTAAAACTCTTATTGTGTAACTTTATTAAATGGATTTGATCGTAATAATCTAGGAGAAGTCTGTAAAATAACAGTGTTTCTCTGTAAAACTCTTATTTTGTAACTTTATTGAACGTATTTGATCATAATAATCTAGGAGAAGTTTGTAAAATAACAGTGTTTCTCTGTAAAACTCTTATTTTGTAACTTTATTGAACGTATTTGATCATAATAATCTAGGAGAAGTTTGTAAAATAACAGTGTTTTTCTGTAAACGTTTTAATGAAAATATCTGTAGATTTATTATTTTTGCACTTTATTTCAACAAAAGAAATTTTACCGTAATTTTATGGTTTTTGTTTGGCAGCCGTAGCTGCCAGTCATTTACCTTTTTTTTACGATTTTTTTTTTTTACAGTGTATGTTTAATTTTCTGTAATAATGGATAATAGAGTTGTGTGTGTGTGTGTAATTTTAAATAAGACAATTAAGTGAAAAAATAATAAGCTCGACAATGAAACTGTTTAACCATTTGCTTTCTAAGATTGTGTTGTTAAAGCCTCCTCAGAGAGCATGAATGAGATATGAACAGTCTTATAATGAATAGTGATTATATATAATTATATGTGTTAGGGTCTTAAAATTCGTTCATTTTCTTTTCGGCATAGTCCCTCTATTAATCCAGGGTCACCACAACGGAATAAACTGCCAACTTATCCAGCACATTTTTACGCAGCGGACACCCTTCCAGCCACAACCCATCTCTGGGAAACATCCACACACACTCATTCACTACGGACAATTTAGCTTTTGGACTGTGGGGGAAACCAGAGCACCCGGAGGAAACCCACGTGAACACAGGGAGAACATGCAAACTCCACACAGAAACGCCAACTGACCCAGCCGAGGCTCGAACCTGCGACCTTCTTGCTGTGAGGCGACAGCACTACCTACTGCGCAATTGCATCACCGGTCTTTAAATTCACCAAATAAAAAAAAAAACAACCAAAAAAAGAGACTTGTAAACACATTTTAGTGGATTTATACTTAGTTTGGTGAAAGATACAATAAATAAAATAGAATATATACACATACATCTCGAGTGGACCTGGAGTCTTGAAGAATTGGAAACAACTGAGTTATTTGCCATTTTAAGTTAATTGCGTTGCATGTAAGCTGCCAGTTTGGATGCTGATTGTATTCTTAATATATTTATTCTTGTATTGTTACATATATGTAAGAACAGAATATATCTCAATACATATATACATACATAAACATTTTATTGAAATATATTTTGTTCTTACATGAATACTGATCTAAACTCTCAATGGCCGGCCGGAGTGGGTGTTAACGTTACTAATTTGCTAATGTTGCTGAGTGATGGAGGTATGAATAGTCTCATTAGCAACTTGTTGTTCTTTCATGAATACTGATCTAAACTCTTAATGGCTGGAGTGGGTGTTAACGTTTCTAATTTGCTTATGTTTTACTGTGGATATATGAATGGTCTCATTAGAAAGTTATTGTTCTAAACCATGATGTTGGTGTTAATAGTCAAATGCAAGCTTTTCCAAATTACTGCCAGAATTTTCTTAAAAATGTATTTCAAAAAACGGTTCTGTTTTGTTGACCTGGGCTAACACAATTACTCCTGTGTTTTCTATTGTAGGTTTGGATAAAAATGTCACCGTTTCTTGGTATTGTGATTACTGCTCTTAAATACATTCTTTGAAATGTCGGTAAAAAAAACAAAACCTCTTCCCTTTTAAACACTATATATTTTATTTTGAGAAAAAATTTTAAATATTTTGGAGCAGTAAACATGTCAGGCTAAAAAATGAAAATCAATCATTGACTTCTGCTGTCTTCATTAGTTTCAAAAACACTGACTTCTTTACATTTTAAAATGGCTTCTTTGGATATCTTTTCTGCTGGAGATACTGTTGTTCTAAAAACAAAACAAAATAAATAAAAAAAAACATAAAAAAACAACAACTTATACTTTGTAAGCTGAAGAACAGCAGAACACTTTTGTCCAAAACCCCTTACAAAACTGCACATTATTAATAATTGTGTTAAATTTAGACAATAAAGAATTACAGGGAGAGTAGTTATGAACGATTTTATAATAGTTCTTTCATCTTATTATGTATATTGATAGCAGCTCAAATTTTAATAGAAGTAAATTATCATTAAATTTGCCTGAGCTCGATTATTAACAAAGATTATTCTAATCCACTAATTGTTACATTTAATAATCTTAATTTATGCTTGTTTAAACATAAGCTCAAGTGTAATGTATTAGTGTGTGTGAGACAGAATTAATAACCCATTCATAAATCCTCCAACAAATGACAATAAACTCAGAGTCAGAATAAAGGTCACTGTCCTCTTTAACTAATCTAGAATAAAAATGACTCCTCTGTCTCACCAATATTTCAGCAAATAGATTTGTTTCTTCAAGCTTACAGGCTTCTAAAGCTCGCTTGAGGAAATTGACAAGTTTAACAGAGTTTATTTCAACCCAAATCACTGCTGATAACAAAAGATCAGAGCTCCACATTTAGCAGAGATCAGTTTAGGGATCTACTGTAAAACCATCATGAATTAGGGTCCGCATTCAAGCAGAGACACAATGGATTCTGAAAAGCTCATTAGAGTCATCTTTAATGAACATGTAGATGAAGATGTTGTAAAAGCTCATTTGTCTGCTCTGAAAGTCCAGATTTGAGCATTAGAGACTCATGATGTTGATTGATGAACTATTTTCACAAGACTGTTATCACACGTTTAACGGCCGTCAGCAGCTTCAATCCATCAGTGTGGTTGTTTGTTTTTAATGTTTGTGCATTTATGTGTGTTTATGTATGAATGACATCATCTTTACATCAAACTACAGAAAAATGAATGAGCGCTTGTGTGAGGTGTGTGTAATGCAGTGTGTATGGGGGGCAGAACAGTGAATCTGGCATTATTCTCTCTTCTGGCTGCATTCAATAGGATGTGTTTTCATTGTTTATGTTCAAATAATGAAATAAACATAAGAAACGCATGAATAAGAAATCAAACATCACACTTCATTCAATCATCCTTCATTTATTCATTTGCCTGATATGTGTTGCTGTTGTGATTTCCAGAAAGTCTCTGAAGCTGATTTGAGTGAGCTGTTGATGATATATTTGACAGATTCAGACATTTCACCTGTTCATCATCAAATAAACATCTCTAGTGGATTTGACTTTTAATATTTGTGCACAAACAACAGAGAAAATCAAGAATATTAAATAATACAGACACAAATGACCTGTTCTCAGTAAATTATGTTGGTGACACACAAACACAGAATATCTCTTTTTTACTCTCACACACACACACACACACACACACACACTCCTCCTCAGTCTTCAGCACAGATGATCCAGGAGAATAAAGCCGAAGTCAACCTTTGTTGAGTTTGAGTTTGCGAAATTCTGTCGTATGGCGCTGCGAAAAGGGGCGGGATTAAACAAGATGATTAGACATTAAAAAAAGCGAGGGATTGCTCCATGTTTTACATTTCTATTCAGAGAGGTCATGTTTTGATCCTGGATTGGCCTCACGCAGTGATGCGAACCTGCGAAATCTGACGCATGACCCTGCAATTCTGTTCTGTTGCATTCGCGTGCCTATGAATGGAAGTCTATGGGGAGTAAAGTCCAGTGTGACCGCGGCTTAAAGCCTAAACCCAGGATAGAGCGGTGAATGTGGTCTGGATTGAGTGGATGAGGCTCATTGTGTTTCTATAGATGTTGTAGAACAGGGGTGTCCAAACTTGGTCCTAGAGGGCCGGTGTCCTGGAGAGTTTAGCTCCAACTTGCTTCAACACACCTGCCAGGAGGTTTCTAGTATACCTAGTAAGAGCTTGAGTAGCTGGTTCAGGTGTGTTTGATTAGGGTTGGAGCTAAACTCTACAGGACACCGGCCCTCCAGGACCGAGTTTGGACACCCCTGTTGTAGAAGATCAGAGTTGCTGCACTGTGATCCACAAACACTCATATTCTACTGCTGAGCTGCTTCATTGAGAGATCAGTCTGTCTGCTATAGGCTATATGCACAGCGACATGTGGCGCATTTCCGGTGAAATGTGAGGTTGACGGACAACTTCCGCCGATCGTACAGTACTGTTCTACAACAGGAGCTCTACTGATCAAAACAACTAACGTTTTGGAGAGTTGTTTTAATGTTTTATGCCATTATAGCTTGCTTATATATGCTTATGTAAGCTACATATAAATGACATCTAAACGTTTGAAAGTGTCATTTCAAAGACGTGAGAACAGTACTTCTAGCTACCACTGCCGTGTTTAGCAATGTACAGCGTACGTTTCTGTAGTGTAGTGGTCATCACATTCGCCTAACCCGCGGGGGCCAGTCACACGTAGGTGTAGAGCGCTGTCTAGCCAATAGGAATGAAGGTAGGCGGGACAAGTAAAATACACAAAATTATGGGTTCGAATCCCGTCTCGGCCACAAATAATATAAAACGAATTTGTATTTGCTTTTAATCTAGACACACTTTAAGTACAATTAACATAAAATAAATGATCATTTTGCATAAAGATATAATAAATCTTGCAACAATTGTGCTTGTGTCCTTATTTATTCTTAAAAATGAATTAATGATAACAAGAATGTATTTATTCATTCATTTACTGTGTAGGATTTACGAAACGTGATCTAAATATGTATTTGGAATATAACATATAGGGTATATTTGATTCTGTTTGATACTGTTTATTGCTTTGACAATATGCTGTTAAAAGCACTATATAAATAAAAAAAAGTGATTGCTTGATTGATCTTTAATATAGAAAATGTGAATGTGAAAAACTGAAAGGAACATTCTGATCATATTTTATACTTATATTTTTTAAGAGATATTCTTTTTATATTTGTATAACTATGTACAGAAAACCCAGAATAAAATTTGGTTGGTGTTTCTGTGTGGAGTTTGCATATTCTCCCTGTGTTCGCGTGGGTTTCCTCCGGGTGCTCCAGTTTCCCCCAGTTCAAAGACATATGGTACAGGTGAATTGGGTAAGCTAAATTGTCTGTAGTGTATGTGTGTGTATGGATGTTTCCCAAAGATGGGTTGCAGCTGGAAGGGCATCCGCTGTGTAAAACATATGATGGATAAGTTGGCGGTTCATTCCACTGTGGCGACCCCAGATTAATAAAGGGACTAAGCTGAAAAGAAAATGAATGAATATACACACATATATATATAGTGCTCAGTATAAGTGAGTACACCCCTCGCAGATCACTCTGTACAGCCAAATTAAAATATGGCAGAAAAATATTAGATACAATTTTAATAACAGGAAAAAAAATATCAAGAAATAGAGAAAATATAAATATAAAAATTGAGTTGAAATTGTGTGTGTGTGTTATACTGGTTGTTTTTCATATCACTGATCAGTGTATACAATACATAGAAAATACAACCAGTAGAAACCCAAAATATTCTCATTATATATAGCACAATAACAACATATTATATAATACTGAAACATGTAATTGTTACAGTACAGAAATAATAAGAATAAAAGTTAATATATAAAATGAAATTAAAATTAATTATTTATGTAATTATATACTAATTAATAATTAAAATAATTATAATTTTTACAAATGAAAATAAAATAATGCAAGTAAATTTTATCTCAGATATCTAGTTGGTCCTTTGAAGCACACTTTAATCTTGCCTGGGAAGAACACTTTCCCTTTTATCTTGCTTTGCTGTACACAAAAAGCAATTATTGTTAATGATGTGTTGCATTATTAAAACAAATGTATATTGAGATTCAAATGATTTTATTCTTTTATAAAACAATTAATGTAACTGTTTAATCTGAAATAATGTAATTATTATTTTTTATTATATCGATAAATAAATGTATCTAAATTTAATAAACAACCTAATAAAAAATAAATAATTAGTTTAATAAATAACATTGAAACATTAACCTTTACAAACAAAATAACAGCTGTAGTTTAAAAGTTTTTAAATAAACAATTAATGCAACTATTTTTAAAATAATGATTGTAATAGATAATAAATAAATAATGAATGAATCAATGAAATGATCAATAAATGAATTAATCTAAATGTATCAATAAATAAATGTATTTAGCAAAATTCCTTGAAAACAAAACATTTATTAAAATGCAAATAAATTTCCATTATATTTCAACATTTAATAATAATCAATATCCCATTTCACATTATATTATTGTTTAATAATCTATGTTTTCATTATGCAATATTATTTATATATTTTACAATATTTATACTTATATATTTACCTTTTCTGTTTGATCACGTTAGTTAAAACAGCAAACACCATATGCAAAGATTGTGTTAAGATGGTTTAGACAGTAATAATTTGTTGTACAACACAAAACTTTTTTTTTTAATCTGACAATTCAGTAAACATACCTTTCCTATCATCAACACTGGGCATTTTAAATTCCCTGCCACGGAAATGATGAAACAGCGCCAAAAAATCTATGCGTGGCCAAAAGTATATTGCATCGGTAGTGTTAAGCACTACCATAGAGAATGAATGGGAAAAGTTAAGGAAAGTTAAGCTTAACTATTGGCGGCTGCCGCGCGAAAGGTCCTCAGTTCGAAACTGGGCGGAAACAACCTCCTGCTTTTATGCCAATTGTCAAATCAGGCTTCTGTTGAGCACTGACGTTCACTGAAAACATCCTTTCTGCAAAGCGGTGTGAGGCTAGAAATTTGAATTCAACTCAGTGTTTACTTGCCCTGGTGGTGTCACAAACTTGCATAGAATCTGATTTCTTTTAGCTTTGTGTTGTGCACGAGCAGGTGGCCAGTGCGTTTGCTGGCCCTCCACGGTGCAGACCGTACAAGACAGCTCTATAAAAAATACTATAAAAACTTGAAGCAATACTCTCATAGCAGTTTCCGTAGTGTAGTGGTTATCACGTTCGCTTTACACGCGAAAGGTCCCCTGTTCAAATCTGGGCGGAAGCACACATTTAGCGGACACTTTATGTCCAAAGCGCACTACGATGGAGCAGGTATTCAGTGGTTCAATAGGACAAGGAAATGCAAGGAAATGCACACGTGAAGGGCTATTTATTCCAAGTAACTTGTTTGTGCTAGAGTAGGAGCTTTGTTTTCTTTAGAGAAAGGGATATTCACCGGGGTTCGGGTGTACTCGGAAGAGATGGGTTTTAGCTGTCGTTTGAAGGATACCAGTGTATCCGTAATCCGAGTGGGAATGGGAAGATGATTCCACCAGCGTGGAACATTGAATAAAAACATAGTGGTGAGTGACTTACAGCCTCTCTGCGACGGCACCACAAGACGGTGCTCACAGCCTGACCGGAGGCTCCTTTGGTTGTCACGATGGCTTTACAAGCGGAAGGTCTCCTGTTAGAAACTGGGTGGAAACATGCAGATTTGCTTTCATGCACATTCTGAAGTGGCTCTCTGCTCACTGGATGGTTCACGCTACAAAGTCATTGCTCCGAGCTAAACAAACGGCGTGTATGCTAAAACCTGCAGGGAGCTTGACGCACTGAGGAGGCTTTGTCCGCTTGATTGACAAACGCGTACACCTTGTGTTATCCTTGCAGGCCAAACTTCCCTGCTGAAAGCACAGGTGGGGTTTCTGTAGTGTAGTGGTTATCACGTTCGCCTAACACCGATAGGTCCTCGGTTCAAAACCGAGCAGAAACAGCGTTCTTCTTTTGGCGAGTAAACGATAGCAGCAACTGCTGCCAGCCGAATGATTGTCAACAGACACCCAAGCAAAAAGGTTACCTGCGTCCTGAACTCTCGTAGGTTTCCGTAGTGTAGTGGTTATCACGTTCGCCTCACACGCGAAAGGTCCCCAGTTCGAAACTGGGCGGAAACAACCTCCTCCTTTTATGCCAATTGTCAAATCAGGCTTCTGTTGAGCACTGACGTTCACTGAAAACATCCTTTCTGCAAAGCGGTGTGAGGCTAGAAATTTGAATTCAACTCAGTGTTTACTTGCCCCGGTGGTGTCACAAACTTGCATAGAATCTGATTTCTTTTAGCTTTGTGTTGTGCACGAGCAGGTGGCCAGTGCGTTTGCTGGCCCTCCACGGTGCAGACCGCACAAGACAGCTCTATAAAAAATACTATAAAAACTTGAAGCAACACTCTCATATCGGTTTCCGTAGTGTAGTGGTTGTCACGTTCGCTTTACATGCGAAAAGTCCCCTGTTCGAAACTGGGCGGAAGCACACATTTAGCGGACACTTTATGTCCAAAGCGCACTACGCTGGAGCAAATATTCGGCGGTTCAATAGGACAAGGAAATGCACACGTGAAGGGCTATTTATTCCAAGTAACTTGTTTGTGCTAGAGTAGGAGCTTTGTTTTCTTTAGAGAGAGGGACATTCACCGGGGTTCGGGTGTACTCGGAAGAGATGGGTTTTAGCTGTCGTTTGAAGGATACCAGTGTATCCGTAATCCGAGTGGGAATGGGAAGATGATTCCACCAGCGTGGAACATTGAATAAAAACATAGTGGTGAGTGACTTACAGCCTCTCTGCGACGGCACCACAAGACGGTACTCACAGCCTCACCGGAGGCTCCTTTGGTTGTCACGATGGCTTTACAAGCGGAAGGTCTCCTGTTAGAAACTGGGTGGAAACATGCAGATTTGCTTTCATGCACATTCTGAAGTGGCTCTCTGCTCACTGGATGGTTCACGCTACAAAGTCATTGCTCCGAGCTAAACAAACGGCGTGTATGCTAAAACCTGCAGGGAGCTTGTCGCACTGAGGAGGCTTTGTCCGCTTAATTGACAAACGCGTACACCTTGTGCTATCCTTGCAGGCCAAACTTCCCTGCAGAAAGCACTGGAGGGGTTTCTGTAGTGTAGTGGTCATCACGTTCGTCTAACACGCGAAAGGTCCTCGGTTCGAAACCGAGCAGAAACAGCGTTCTTCTTTTGGCGAGTAAACGATAGCAGCAACTGCTGCCAGCCGAATGATTGTCAACAGACACCCAAGCAAAAAGGTTACCTGCGTCCTGAACTCTCGTAGGTTTCCGTAGTGTAGTGGTTATCACGTTCGCCTCACACGCGAAAGGTCCCCAGTTCGATACTGGGCGGAAACAGCCTCCTGCTTTTATGCCAATTGTCAAATCAGGCTTCTGTTGAGCACTGACGTTCACTGAAAACATCCTTTCTGCAAAGCGGTGTGAGGCTAGAAATTTGAATTCAACTCAGTGTTTACTTGCCCTGGTGGTGTCACAAACTTGCATAGAATCTGATTTCTTTTAGCTTTGTGTTGTGCACGAGCAGGTGGCCAGTGCGTTTGCTGGCCCTCCACGGTGCAGACCGTACAAGACAGCTCTATAAAAAATACTATAAAAACTTGAAGCAAAACTCTCATAGCAGTTTCCGTAGTGTAGTGGTTATCACGTTTGCTTTACACGCGAAAGGTCCCCTGTTCGAATCTGGGCGGAAGCACACATTTAGTGGACACTTTATGTCCAAAGCGCACTACGATGGAGCAGGTATTCAGTGGTTCAATAGGACAAGGAAATGCAAGGAAATGCACACGTGAAGGGCTATTTATTCCAAGTAACTTGTTTGTGCTAGAGTAGGAGCTTTGTTTTCTTTAGAGAGAGGGACATTCACCGGGGTTCGGGTGTACTCGGAAGAGATGGGTTTTAGCTGTCGTTTGAAGGATACCAGTGTATCCGTAATCCGAGTGGGAATGGGAAGATGATTCCACCAGCGTGGAACATTGAATAAAAACATAGTGGTGAGTGACTTACAGCCTCTCTGCGACGGCACCACAAGACGGTGCTCACAGCCTGACCGGAGGCTCCTTTGGTTGTCACGATGGCTTTACAAGCGGAAGGTCTCCTGTTAGAAACTGGGTGGAAACATGCAGATTTGCTTTCATGCACATTCTGAAGTGGCTCTCTGCTCACTGGATGGTTCACGCTACAAAGTCATTGCTCCGAGCTAAACAAACGGCGTGTATGCTAAAACCTGCAGGGAGCTTGTCGCACTGAGGAGGCTTTGTCCGCTTGATTGACAAACGCGTACACCTTGTGTTATCCTTGCAGGCCAAACTTCCCTGCTGAAAGCACAGGTGGGGTTTCTGTAGTGTAGTGGTCATCACGTTCGCCTAACACCGATAGGTCCTCGGTTCAAAACCGAGCAGAAACAGCGTTCTTCTTTTGGCAAGTAAACGATAGCAGCAACTGCTGCCAGCCGAATGATTGTCAACAGACACCCAAGCAAAAGGTTACCTGCGTCCTGAACTCTCGTAGGTTTCCGTAGTGTAGTGGTTATCACGTTCGCCTCACACGTGAAAGGTCCCCAGTTCGAAACTGGGCGGAAACAACCTCCTGCTTTTATGCCAATTGTCAAATCAGGCTTCTGTTGAGCACTGACGTTCACTGAAAACATCCTTTCTGCAAAGCGGTGTGAGGCTAGAAATTTGAATTCAACTCAGTGTTTACTTGCCCTGGTGGTGTCACAAACTTGCATAGAATCTGATTTCTTTTAGCTTTGTGTTGTGCACGAGCAGGTGGCCAGTGCGTTTGCTGGCCCTCCACGGTGCAGACCGTACAAGACAGCTCTATAAAAAATACTATAAAAACTTGAAGCAATACTCTCATAGCAGTTTCCGTAGTGTAGTGGTTATCACGTTCGCTTTACACGCGAAAGGTCCCCTGTTCGAAACTGGGCGGAAGCACACATTTAGCGGACAGATTATGTCCAAAGCGCACTACGATTGAACAGGTATTCAGTGGTTCAATAGGACAAGGAAATGCACACGTGAAGGGCTATTTATTCCAAGTAACTTGTTTGTGCTAGAGTAGGAGCTTTGTTTTCTTTAGAGAGAGGGACATTCACCGGGGTTCGGGTGTACTCGGAAGAGATGGGTTTTAGCTGTCGTTTGAAGGATACCAGTGTATCCGTAATCCGAGTGGGAATGGGAAGATGATTCCACCAGCGTTGAACATTGAATAAAAACATAGTGGTGAGTGACTTACAGCCTCTCTGCGACGGCACCACAAGACGGTGCTCACAGCCTGACCGGAGGCTCCTTTGGTTGTCACGATGGCTTTACAAGCGGAAGGTCTCCTGTTAGAAACTGGGTGGAAACATGCAGATTTGCTTTCATGCACATTCTGAAGTGGCTCTCTGCTCACTGGATGGTTCACGCTACAAAGTCATTGCTCCGAGCTAAACAAACGGCGTGTATGCTAAAACCTGCAGGGAGCTTGTCGCACTGAGGAGGCTTTGTCCGCTTGATTGACAAACGCGTACACCTTGTGTTATCCTTGCAGGCCAAACTTCCCTGCTGAAAGCACGGGTGGGGTTTCTCTAGTGTAGTGGTCATCACGTTCGCCTAACACGCGAAAGGTCCTCGGTTCGAAACCGAGCAGAAACAGCGTTCTTCTTTTGGCGAGTAAACGATAGCAGCAACTGCTGCCAGCCGAATGATTGTCAACAGACACCCAAGCAAAAAGGTTACCTGCGTCCTGAACTCTCGTAGGTTTCCGTAGTGTAGTGGTTATCACGTTCGCCTCACACGCGAAAGGTCCCCAGTTCGAAACTGGGCGGAAACAACCTCCTGCTTTTATGCCAATTGTCAAATCAGGCTTCTGTTGAGCACTGACGTTCACTGAAAACATCCTTTCTGCAAAGCGGTGTGAGGCTAGAAATTTGAATTCAACTCAGTGTTTACTTGCCCTGGTGGTGTCACAAACTTGCATAGAATCTGATTTCTTTTAGCTTTGTGTTGTGCACGAGCAGGTGGCCAGTGCGTTTGCTGGCCCTCCACGGTGCAGACCGTACAAGACAGCTCTATAAAAAATACTATAAAAACTTGAAGCAATACTCTCATAGCGGTTTCCGTAGTGTAGTGGTTATCACGTTCGCTTTACACGCGAAAGGTCCCCTGTTCGAAACTGGGCGGAAGCACACATTTAGCGGACACTTTATGTCCAAAGCGCACTACGATGGAGCAGGTATTCAGCGGTTCAATAGGACAAGGAAATGCATACGTGAAGGGCTATTTATTCCAAGTAACTTGTTTGTGCTAGAGTAGGAGCTTTGTTTTCTTTAGAGAGAGGGATATTCACCGGGGTTCGGGTGTACTCGGAAGAGATGGGTTTTAGCTGTCGTTTGAAGGATACCAGTGTATCCGTAATCCGAGTGGGAATGGGAAAATGATTCCACCAGCTTGGAACATTGAATAAAACATAGTGGTAAGTGACTTACAGCCCCTCTGCGATGGCACCACAAGACGGTGCTCACAGCCTGACCGGAGGCTCCTTTGGTTGTCACGATGGCTTTACAAGCGGAAGGTCTCCTGTTAGAAACTGGGTGGAAACATGCAGATTTGCTTTCATGCACATTCTGAATTGGCTCTCGGCTCACTGGATGGTTCACGCTACAAAGTCATTGCTCCGAGCTAGGCAAACGGCGTGTATGCTAAAACCTGCAGGGAGCTTGTCACACTAGGAGGCTTTGTCCGCTTGATTGACAAACGCGTACACCTTGTGCTATCCTTGCAGGCCAAACTTCCCTGTTAAAAGCACGGGTGGGGTTTCTGTAGTGTAGTGGTCATCACGTTCGCCTAACACGCGAAAGGTCCTCGGTTCGAAACCGAGCAGAAACAGCGTTCTTCTTTTGGCGAGAAAACGATAGCAGCAACTGCTCCCAGCCGAATGATTGTCAACAGACACCTAAGCAAAAAGGTTACCTGCGTCCTGTACTCTCGTAGGTTTCCGTAGTGTAGTGGTTATCACGTTCGCTTTACACGCGAAAGGTCCCCTGTTCGAAACTGGGCGGAAGCACACATTTAGCGGACACTTTATGTCCAAAGCGCACTACGATGGAGCAGGTATTCAGCGGTTCAATAGGACAAGGAAATGCATACGTGAAGGGCTATTTATTCCAAGTAACTTGTTTGTGCTAGAGTAGGAGCTTTGTTTTCTTTAGAGAGAGGGACATTCACCGGGGTTCGGGTGTACTCGGAAGAGATGGGTTTTAGCTGTCGTTTGAAGGATACCAGTGTATCCGTAATCCGAGTGGGAATGGGAAGATGATTCCACCAGCGTGGAACATTGAATAAAAACATAGTGGTGAGTGACTTACAGCCTCTCTGCGACGGCACCACAAGACGGTGCTCACAGCCTGACCGGAGGCTCCTTTGGTTGTCACGATGGCTTTACAAGCGGAAGGTCTCCTGTTAGAAACTGGGTGGAAACATGCAGATTTGCTTTCATGCACATTCTGAATTGGCTCTCGGCTCACTGGATGGTTCACGCTACAAAGTCATTGCTCCGAGCTAGGCAAACGGCGTGTATGCTAAAACCTGCAGGGAGCTTGTCACACTAAGGAGGCTTTGTCCGCTTGATTGACAAACGCGTACACCTTGTGCTATCCTTGCAGGCCAAACTTCCCTGTTAAAAGCATGGGTGGGGTTTCTGTAGTGTAGTGGTCATCACGTTCGCCTAACACGCGAAAGGTCCTCGGTTCGAAACCGAGCAGAAACAGCGTTCTTCTTTTGGCGAGAAAACGATAGCAGCAACTGCTCCCAGCCGAATGATTGTCAACAGACACCCAAGCAAAAAGGTTACCTGCGTCCTGTACTCTCGTAGGTTTCCGTAGTGTAGTGGTTATCACGTTCGCTTTACACGCGAAAGGTCCCCTGTTCGAAACTGGGCGGAAGCACACATTTAGCGGACACTTTATGTCCAAATCGCACTACGATGGAGCAGGTATTCAGCGGTTCAATAGGACAAGGAAATGCATACGTGAAGGGCTATTTATTCCAAGTAACTTGTTTGTGCTAGAGTAGGAGCTTTGTTTTCTTTAGAGAGAGGGATATTCACCGGGGTTCGGGTGTACTCGGAAGAGATGGGTTTTAGCTGTCGTTTGAAGGATACCAGTGTATCCGTAATCCGAGTGGGAATGGGAAAATGATTCCACCAGCTTGGAACATTGAATAAAAACATAGTGGTAAGTGACTTACAGCCTCTCTGCGATGGCACCACAAGACGGTGCTCACAGCCTGACCGGAGGCTCCTTTGGTTGTCACGATGGCTTTACAAGCGGAAGGTCTCCTGTTAGAAACTGGGTGGAAACATGCAGATTTGCTTTCATGCACATTCTGAATTGGCTCTCGGCTCACTGGATGGTTCACGCTACAAAGTCATTGCTCCGAGCTAGGCAAACGGCGTGTATGCTAAAACCTGCAGGAAGCTTGTCACACTGAGGAGGCTTTGTCCGCTTGATTGACAAACACGTACACCTTGTGCTATCCTTGCAGGCCAAACTTCCCTGCTGAAAGCACGGGTGGGGTTTCTGTAGTGTAGTGGTCATCACGTTCGCCTAACACGCGAGAGGTCCTCGGTTCGAAACCGAGCAGAAACAGCGTTCTTCTTTTGGCGAGAAAACGATAGTAACAACTGCTCCCAGCCGAATGATTGTCAACAGACACCCAAGCAAAAAGGTTACCTGCGTCCTGTACTCTCGTAGGTTTCCGTAGTGTAGTGGTTATCATGTTCGCTTTACACGTGAAAGGTCCCCTGTTCGAAACTGGGCGGAAGCAAACATTTAGCGGACACTTTATGTCCAAAGCGCACTACGCTGGAGCAGGTATTCAGCGGTTCAATAGGACAAGGAAATGCATACGTGAAGGGCTATTTATTCCAAGTAACTTGTTTGTGCTAGAGTAGGAGCTTTGTTTTCTTTAGAGAGAGGGATATTCACCGGGTTTCGGGTGTACTCGGAAGAGATGGGTTTTAGCTGTCGTTTAAAGGATACCAGTGTATCCGTAATCTGAGTGGGAATGGGAAGATGATTCCACCAGCTTGGAACATTGAATAAAAACATAGTGGTGAGTGACTTACAGCCTCTCTGCGACGGCACCACAAGACGGTGCTCACAGCCTGACCGGAGGCTCCTTTGGTTGTCACGATGGCTTTACAAGCGGAAGGTCTCCTGTTAGAAACTGGGTGGAAACATGCAGATTTGCTTTCATGCACATTCTGAATTGGCTCTCGGCTCACTGGATGGTTCACGCTACAAAGTCATTGCTCCGAGCTAGGCAAACGGCGTGTATGCTAAAACCTGCAGGGAGCTTGTCACACTGAGGAGGCTTTGTCCGCTTGATTGACAAATGCGTACACCTTGTGTTATCCTTGCAGGCCAAACTTCCCTGCTGAAAGCACGGGTGGGGTCTCTGTAGTGTAGTGGTCATCACGTTCGCCTAACACGCGAAGGCCAGTCGCACGTAGGTGTAGAGTGCTGTCTAGTCAATAGGAACGAGGGTAGGCGGGACAAATAAAATACACAAAATTATGGGTTCGAATCCCATCTCGGCCACAAATGATATAAGACAAATTGTTGCATTATTTTATCACATAACAAGATATGATAACAAGAATTTATTTATTGAATCATTTACTGTGTAGGATTTACGAAATGTGATCTAAATATGTATTTGGAATGTAACGTATAGGGTATATTTGATTCTGTTTGATACTGTTTATTGCTTTGACAATATGCTGTTAAAAGCACTATATAAATAAAAAAGTGATTGCTTGATTGATCTTTAATATAGAAATAGTGAATGTGAAAAACTGAAAGGAACATTCTGATCATATTTTATACTTTTATTTTTTTTTTCTATTTTTTTTTTTTACATACATACACATACACACATACATACACATATAAAATAAACATAAATAAATAAAAATAAAAGCACTATATACATCGAGGGTGAGAACACATGTCAATATAATTCCTTCCAGAGTGACCTCAACTGTCCATCTTCATTATATACATGGGGATGTCACACAATACACTATGAATATGTATAACCATACACATGTGTACTCATTAGTGTATATTTATCTATCAAATCAACATCTTCTATTCGTTTATAGCAACAAAGTCAGGTCTTCTAACTAAAATATATTCAACCCATTTCCTCCATTTTCCCAGAAAGAAATCCTTCTTTAAGTTGACGACAAAAGTGATTTTTTCCATTGTGTAGATCTCAATAGTTGCATCTATCCAGTTACTTAGGGTTGGTCGTTCTTGCTGTAGCCATTTGCGTGTGATTGCTTTTTTGCTGGCTGCCATGAGAGCACGCATAAGGTATTTATTGTCTGCCGTTACTGTATCTGGATCCACACAGCCAAAATATAGCAACTTACTTCTAGAGGTATATCTATTTCAAATATATGTTCAAGAGCCTCCTGTATTTCTTTCCAATATTCTTGAATATACATACATTCCCAAAATATATGATAATGGTTTGCTTTATTACATCCACAGTTACGCCAACATTTTGGAGACTTGTTGGTATATTGGCTGTCTGTGTTGGGGTTTTGAAATATCTAATAATGTTTTTCCAGCAGTATTCTTTCCAGTTTAATGAACTTGTTGATTTCCATTGAAATTTCCATATATTTGTCCACTCTTCATCAGTAAAGGTTGTTCCACTTTATGTCTCCCATTTTTCTTTTATGTAGTTTGTGGAATGAGTTTTCATACTTCTAAGACTCTTATATATCAGAGAGACTATTTTGTACTTTACACCTGATGTGTGTGCTTTTTTAATTAGATCTATCAATGGATTCTGATTGTCTTCAAGTTTTCCTTTTATTTTCTGATCATAATAATTTCGTACCTGGAGATACCTATAAAAATCTTGATTTTCAAGTAGAAAATTGTCCTTTAATTGTTGAAAGCTTAAAATTTCTCCTTTTTTGATGATGATACTAAAGGAGGAAATTCCCTTGTTTGCCCATAATTTAAATCTGTTATCTAATCTGTTTGGTATAAAATCAGAATCATAAGCAATCCATTTTAAAACTGTACAATATTTTAGCAAGTAAATTCTTTAATAACTGATGCCCATACATTTAAAGTAAGTTTTGTCCATGGGTCTTCTATTTGTTCTATATATTTTTGTAATTTTTCATCTATTAGTATGGCTTGAACAGGGGTATTTTTAAATGTAAATTTTTCTATATCTTTCCATGGGGCATGATAGTGTGGGTCACACCAGTTTACCACAGTTCTAATTTGTGCTGCTATATAATAATCTTTTAGAGAGGGGAGAGCCCATCCTCCTTTATCTTTTGACAGCTGTAGTGTTTTAAAGCGTACTCTGGGCTTTTTTCCCTGCCAAATAAATCGCGATAACATTTTATCCCATTCTATGAATTGTTTCTCAGAGATTTCTACAGGTAAACACTGAAATAAATATAAGAATTTTGGTAAAATGTTTATCTTAATCGTTTCTATCCTTGAACTGAAGTTAAAAAAGGGGATTAAATTCCATCTGGTCAAGTCTTCTCTGGTTTTAGCAGTTATAGGGTCGAAGTTCATTTTTTGGATTTTTTGTGTGTCTTTTGTTAGATGGATACCTAAGTATTTAAATGATTTCGTATGCCATTTTAGTAAATATACATTTTTTATATTTGTAGGGGGATTATAATTATATGTGATTATTTCAGTTTTTTCTATATTTACTTTATATCCAGAGATAGGACCAGAGTCTTGAAGTTGTTTCATGAGATGGGGTAATGAAATGGTTGGGTTTCCTAAATAGATCAATACATCATCTGCGTAGCAGGCTATCTTGTGTTCCACTCCTTTAATAACAATACCTTGAATTGTTTTATCCTGTCTAATGCTTTGTACTAGGGGTTCCAAATAAAGTGCAAACAGTTGAGGGGACCATGGGCACCCGTCTGGTGCCTCTTTTCAATGTGAATGAGTTTGAAAGGTGGCCGTTGATCTTTATTTTTGCAGTGGGTGTATCAGTAAGTGCTTGTATACTTTTGATTATAGTTTCATGGAAGCCAAATTTGTATAAGACTTTATAAAGATATGTCCAGCTGACAGATTTAAAGGCTTTTTCAGCGTCTCTAAACTTAAAATCAGGGCTGTTAACTTATTTCTCTTGATATGGTTCATGACATGTAATGTGCGTCTAATATTATCATGAGTTTGACGTTGACGGATGAATCCAGATTAGTCTTGGTTTATCAGGTTGGGCATGAAATCTTCCATTCGTCTAGCCATAATTGATGTATATAATCTATAATCAACATTTAATACAGATAGAGGTCTGTATGATCCACACTGTAACTTATCTTTGCCCTCTTTTGGAATGATAGATATTATTGCATCCTTCCAAGATGGTGGCACAGTTGCATTTTTTAAAGTCCAATTAAAAGACCGGACCAAGACAGGAATGATCTCTTTTTGGAATGCCCTATACCACTCCCCAGTAAATCCATCTGGTCCTGGAGATTTGTTAGATTTTAGCTTAGTAATGGCCTCTTTCACTTCATTCATTCATTCATTTTCTTGTCGGCTTTGTCCCTTGCGGGGTCGCCACAGCGGAATGAACCGCCAACTTATCCAGCACGATTTTACGCAGCGGATGCCCTTCCAGCCGCAACCCATCTCTGGGAACTTCCACACACACATTCACACTCATACACTATGGACAATTTAGCTTACCCAATTCACCTGTACTGCATGTCTTTGGACTGTGGGGGAAACCGGAGCACCCGGAGGAAACCCACGCGAACCCAGGGAGAACATGCAAACTCCACACAGAAACGCCAACTGACCCAGCCCAGCCAAGGTTCGAACCTGCGACCCAGCGACGTTCTTGCTGTGAGGCAACAGCACTACCTACTGCGCCACTGGGTTGCCTCTCTTTCACTTCATTTTCTGTTATTTCTGCTGTCAATATTTTATTTTGCTCTTCAGTTAGTGTTGGTAATTCCAATTTGTCAAGAAAAATGTCAATTTCTTTGTTTTTATCTTCAGGTATTTTAGAATATAATTTTTGTAAAACATTTCAAAAATATCTTGAATATTCTTTTGTTTGTTTTGTATTGTATTGGTCACAGGATCTCTGATTGTATATATTGTTTGGTCTGTTTGTGTTTTCTTAATTTCCATGCCAATATTTTCATAAATTTGGAGCCACTTTCATAACATTTTTGCCTGGAGAATGATATTTTTTCTCAACCTCTTGAGTAAGCAGCATATTAATTTCACTTTGTACTTTTTTATTCATTCATTCATTCATTTTCTTGCCGGCTTTGTCCCTTGCGGGGTCGCCACAGCGGAATGAACCGCCCAACTTATCCAGCACGATTTTACGCAGCGGATACCTTCCAGCCGCAACCCATCTCTGGGAACTTCCACACACACACTCACACTCATACACTATGGACAATTTAGCTTACCCAATTCACCTGTACCGCATGTCTTTGGACTGTGGGGAGGAAACCGGAGCACCCGGAGGAAACCCACACGAACGCAGGGAGAACATGCAAACTCCACACAGAAACGCCAACTGACCCAGCCCAGCCGAGGTTCGAACCTGCGACCCAGTGACGTTCTTGCTGTGAGGCAACAGCACTACCTACTGCGCCACTGCGTTGCCCTTGTACTTTTTTAATTTGTTTTAATATTTTTGGGTTTTGATTAATCTTGTGTTCTTTTTCTAACGATTTTAGTTGATGCTGTAATTTGTTTAATTCTTGTTGCCGGAGTTTCTTGTTTAGTGAAGCAAATGCTATAGTTTTTCCTCTTAATACTGCTTTAGCAGCATCCCCACAGTATAGGAGAAGTGACCTCTTCATATCATTATTTTCTAAATATGTGTGAATCTCTTTTTTAACGTATAATTTAAAAGATGGATTATTAAGGAGGTTCATATTAAATTTCCATAGGGTATCTTTGTATTGATTATTTAGTTGTAGTTTTAAATAAACTGGAGCATGATCACTAATGTCTATAGTTCCAATATCACAAACTCATAACTCTGGTCCTGTCTGTTTTAAACATAAGGTAATAATCAATCCTAGAGTAAGTATTATGCCGGGCAGAAAAATGTGTATAATCTTTGTATTTGGATACAAGTCTCTCCATATATCAGTTATGCCAATATCATTCATCATTGCGTTAATTTTCCGAAGGATGGGTTTGGGAGAAGTTATTTTGTTATTTGTGGAGTCTAAGTCAGGTTGTAGGTGTATATTTAAATCACCCCCACAGATAAGAATACCCTGCGTTTTCAGAAACTATGATCTGAAATATATTTTGAAAAAATTGATTTTGCTACTAGGTGGGGCATAAATATTAAATAATGTAACATATGTTCCATTTAGTATCCCCTTAACAAGAATATAAACGACTTTCTTTGTCAGCATATTGATATTTTTTTCAAAAATAACTTTATGAGGAATCAATATATAACCCCTCTCCTGTGCCCTGTAGGATATGATGAGTAGTAGATCTGAGTAAATCCCATTCTTTTGAGTTTTTCATGCTCTGAATTACTCAGGTGTGTTTCTTGTAAGTATACTATATGGGCATTTTCTCTCTTCATTTTAGTTAATATTTTTTTTCTCTTTAATTGGGTTAAGTAGACCATTAACATTAAATGAGATTATTTATGTCTCGTCACTTATGTTGGTTTAGTATTTTACTATCTCTTGAGTAAGGAAGACAAGATCCCTGGAGAACGACGTACAAAACAATCCTGAACATTACAAGAACGTAATAAACATATTGAGCTTCCAAGTTAGGGGTCTCGAACAAACAACCCTGGAACAGGCTGATAACATCTAGCGTGGGGGGGAGACCTATCCTTCTGTGGTGGTACTCAGGGCCCCCCAGTTCACCGTGTTACATGAGTTGAAAGAAACATAACTCACGTGTCCGACGTAATATGACGTTATTGAACGATACGAAAAGAAAAGAGTAGAAATTATCTAAAGTTTTGCAGTCCACATAAGTGTAACAATTCAAGTATTTGTCTATTGTAGGTGGCGTAGGCAAGTTCAAATTATCTTCTATAAGCCTGCAGACGATCTCGGATGTCTGTCGTTTGTTGATTTTTTTCTCCCTTTTGTCTTATGCGAGACAGTTTCCCACGACGTGTGTTTGAGTTGTTCCATGAACGATTCTGTCGGCGGCATTTTTTCCACACGGAACCCTATTTTCACCATGTCTGTGTAGGCTTCTTCAGCTGTGTTGTAGGTGTGGACCCCATCCTCGTAGTACACACGTAGTCTTGCTGGATATGAGTTTGGAATCGGATTTTTTTTGTCTTTAAGTACTTTTTTCACCTGCGAGTAATCCTTCCTTTTCCGTAGAACCGCGGGAGGATAGTCATGGTCGAAATAGATTTTTTGTTCTCCCACGAAGATTTCTTTTTTCGCCCATGCCTTCCGGATCACTTCTTCTTTCGTTCTATACCTAAGGAATTTTACTATGATCGATCTAGGTTTTGCATTCGTTCCGGGTTTCGGCAAGAGCGCCCGGTGGGCTCTTTTCACATACAGTTCTATATCTGGGGGGAAATCCAAAGTGTCCCGCAGCAGTTGTTCTACGAAATCAACCATGGAGTTTCTCTCTGCATCTTCAGGCACGTTGTATATTCTTATATTGTCTCTTCTTGATCTGCCCTCTTGATCGATCTGTTTGCTTTCCAGTTGCGTTTGTATTTTGATGATTTTCTGCATGGTTTCCTCCACATTTTGCACTCGGGTTTCAATTTCTTCAATACGATCCTCTGCGAGGCTGATTCTTTGATTAGTCTTATTTAATTCAGTCTTGATTTCGTCCAATTGGCGGTTGTTGTTCTTCCGAAAGTCTTGAATTTCCTCCAGGATTCGTTCCAGATTGATCTGCGTGTTGTCTGGGTTACTACGGTTAGCATCATGTTGCTGTGCTAACGCATGTGTTCCAGTAGCGCCTACTTGCTGTCTGCCTTCATTTTCCACAAATTCTGTGTTGGTTTTTCTGCTCTTTCTCTCGTTTCCATTGTTTTCCCACTATTATAGATTATTTTGTAACAGTTTGTGGTATTTCTCAAGTTTGAGTGGGGTTATTAATATAGTCGTCGGAGGAGACGATTGCACTACGCTGCCATTCCCCTCACTCGCCGGAACCGGAAAGCCCATTTAGCACATTCCTAAACATTAAAACATGTTTTAGATACTTTGTGGCTCTAAAAATTTGTTAACACTTACAATATTTTTGACAAAACTGTCTAAAATAATTGTTTACAAGTGCCTAAGTGGGATTCGAACCCCGTTCTTGATAAAAAGAAAGAAAATCTGATTGGCTCTGACATCACTTCTGCCTGTGGGCAGGTCCTTTAATTCTGATTGGCTGGCACTGTGTTCCAACTATTCGCGGCTGGCCTTGCTCCAGCCGTAGAATGCAGCGTCATTTTTTCCCTCTCTTCACAATTGCAATCTCTGGCACCACAGCAATAAAAGGAGGCTCATTAAGCGCAAAGGCGGCCCTTTGTACCACAAGAAAGGCCAAGGCCAATCTTGCATTAGCGGCTATGTTTCCTTGGACAGCCCTATGCTGAAAGAAGCCTGATCTGGGGTGAGGAGTTCAGCCACCTAAAGAAAAGGCCTCCCTGTCGGGGAACGGAACCCCAGTCTTCCCCATGACAGGCGGGAGATACTGTCCACTATACTGACAAGGACTGGTTCTGCACAAGCACAAACGGTTGGGCCACAGCATTGTGTTGAGGGTGCCTGAGCAAAAAAGGATGCGTGTTCCACCCCATGAACGTCACACTGGGGGCTTGTTTCTTTGGACAGCGTCATGTTGAGCCCCAAGTCTTTGAGAGGAGTTCAGCGTCCTAAAGAAAAGCCTCCCCGTCGGGGAATGGAACCCCGGTCTTCTGCATGACAGGCGGAGATACTGTCCACTATACTAACAAGGACTGGAGCGCCTGCTGACGTGTCAAGCGTGGGATGCAACTTTCTGCCAGCAGTCTCACCGAACCAAAGCCTAACCATTCCTTCTAAGGACAGGCAGAGTCAGACATGTAATAAAAAAAACGGCCGATCAGTACAGTCAAGAAGGCAGACTGTAGCTTCTGCTGGTTTTGTAATCACACTCAAACCTTTGGCTGTTACCAAGGACTGGACTCTAAGCCGTCTGATGGCCTGGTCACATAATTTTGCATGGTGACCATCGCTACTATTTGTTTTAATCCTTAATGCTTGCTGTAAACATGTGGATATATTTGTCTTAACCCAAGACTGCACCTCGTTCTGTCTGACCACATTCTGTACTGCCTAATGCTTTGATGCCTTCCTTTCAACAAAGTAAGGTTACGAGGCCAAATGTCCCATGCAGTTACCCTTGGCGAACATTGCAGTGCGCCAGGGGAAGTGCTCTGGTCCAGCAAAGTAGCTCTACAGCTCGAGTTTCTCTTCAATCCCGCATAAATCTTTTGCCTTTTACTAAAGATTTCCGTGGGAGAGGAGCTGTTGCGATTTTTGTTTATTTTGGGTGCTCTGCTGTTTGCAGAGCTGCACTGAGTTGTTGAATTGCAGAACAAGCTGCGGAAGAATGTTTGTGGAAGTAGCTCAGCTTAGACTGGCGGTTGTTGTTGCTCCAGCCGTAGAATGTAGCGTGCGTTAAGGTTCATCCCCTCCAGCGCTGAGGTCATGAATCCGTGTGTCATTTTTTCCCTCTCTTCACAATTGCAATCTCTGGCACCACAGCAATAAAAGGAGGCTCATTAAGCGCAAAGGCGGCCCTTTGTACCACAAGAAAGGCCAAGGCCAATCTTGCATTAGCGGCTATGTTTCCTTGGACAGCCCTATGCTGAAGAAGCCTGATCTGGGGGAGGAGTTCAGCCACCCTAAAGAAAAGGCCTCCCTGTTGGGGAACGGAACCCCAGTCTTCCCCATGACAGGCGGAGATACTGTCCACTATACTGACAAGGACTGGTTCTGCACAAGCACAAACGGTTGGGCCACAGCATTGTGTTGAGGGTGCCTGAGCAAAAAAGGATGCGTGTTCCACCCCATTAACGTCACACTGGGGGCTTGTTTCTTTGGACAGCGTCATGTTGAAGCCCAAGTCTTTGAGAGAAGTTCAGCGTCCTAAAGAAAGAGCCTCCCCGTCGGGAATCGAACCCCAGTCTTCCACGTGACAGGCGGAGATACTGTCCACTATACTAACGAGGACTGGAGCTCCTGCTGATGTGTCAAGCGTGGGAGCCAACTTTCTGCCAGCAGTCTCACCGAACCAAAGCCTAATCATTCCTTCTAAGGACAGGCAGAGTCAGACATGTAATAAAAGAACGGACGATCAGTTCAGTCAAGAAGCCAGACTGTAGCTTCTGCTGGTTGTAGTCACACTCAAAACCTTTGGCTGTTACCAAGGACTGGACTCTAAGCCGTCTGATGGCCTGGTCACATAATTTTGCATGGTGACATCGCTACTATTTGTTTAATCCTCAATGCTGCTTTAAACATGTGGATATATTTGTCTTAACCCAAGACTGCACCTCTTTCTGTCTGACCACATTCTGTACTGCCTAATGCTTTGATGCCTTCCTTTCAACAAAGTAAGGTTACGAGGCCAAATGTCCCATGCAGTACCCTTGCCGAGCATTGCAGTGCGTCAGGGGAAGTGCTCTGGTCCAGCAAAGTAGCTCTACATCTCGAGTTTCTCTTCAATCGTGCATAAATCTTTCGCCTTTTACTAAAGATTTCCGTGGAGAGGAGCTGTTGCGAGTTTTGTTTATTTTTGGATGCTCTGCTGTTTGCAGAGCTGCACTGAGTTGTTGAATTGCAGAACAAGCTGCGGAAGAATGTTTGTGGAAGTAGCTCAGCTTAGACTGGCGGTTGTTGTTGCTCCAGCCGTAGAATGTAGCGTGCGTTAAGGTCATCCCCTCCAGCGCTGAGGTCATGAATCCGTGTGTCATTTTTTCCCTCTCTTCACAATTGCAATCTCTGGCACCACAGCAATAAAAGGAGGCTCATTAAGTGCAAAGGTGGCCCTTTGTACCACAAGAAAGGCCAAGGCCAATCTTGCATTAGCGGCTATGTTTCCTCTGACAGCCCTATGCTGAAAGAAGCTGATCTGGGGTGAGGAGTTCAGCCACCCTAAAGAAAAGGCCTCCCTGTCGGGGAACGGAACCCCCAGTCTTCCCCATGACAGGCGGAGATACTGTCCACTATACTGACAAGGACTGGTTCTGCACAAGCACAACGGTTGGGCACAGCATTGTGTTGAGGGTGCCTGAGCAAAAAAGGATGCGCGTTCCACCCCATGAACGTCACACTGGGGGCTTGTTCTTTGGACAGCGTCATGTTGAAGCCCAAGTCTTTGAGAGAAGTTCAGCGTCCTAAAGAAAGAGCCTCCCCGTCGGGGGAATGGAACACCGGTCTTCCGCGTGACAGGCGGAGATACTGTCCACTATACTAACGAGGACTGGAGCTCCTGCTGATGTGTCAAGCGTGGGAGGCAACTTTCTGCCAGCAGTCTCACCGAACCAAAGCCTAACCATTCCTTCTAAGGACAGGCAGAGTCAGACATGTAATAAAAAGAACGGCCGATCAGTTCAGTCAAGAAGGCAGACTGTAGCTTCTGCTGGTTGTAATCACACTCAAAACATTTGTCTGTTACCAAGGACTGGACTCTAAGCCGTCTGATGGCCTGGTCACATAATTTTGCATGGTGACATCGCTACTATTTGTTTAATCCTCAATGCTGCTGTAAACATGTGGATATATTTGTCTTAACCCAAGACTGCACCTCTTTCTGTCTGACCACATTCTGTACTGCCTAATGCTTTGATGCCTTCCTTTCAACAAAGTAAGGTTACGAGGCCAAATGTTCCATGCAGTTACCCTTGCCGAACATTGCAGTGCGTCAGGGGAAGTGCTCTGGTCCAGCAAAGTAGCTCTACAGCTCGAGTTTCTCTTCAATCCCGCATAAATCTTTCGCCTTTTACTAAAGATTCCCGTGGAGAGGAGCTGTTGCGAGTTTTGTTTATTTTTGGGTGCTCTGCTGTTTGCAGAGCTGCACTGAGTTGTTGAATTGCAGAACAAGCTGCGGAAGAATGTTTGTGGAAGTAGCTCAGCTTAGACTGGCGGTTGTTGTTGCTCCAGCCGTAGAAATGTAGCATGTGATATGGTCATCCTCTCCAGCGCTGGTGGTCATGAATCCGTGTGTCATTTTTTCCCTCTCTTCACAATTGCAATCTTTGGGACCACAGCAATAAAATGAAGCTCATTAAGCGCAAAGGCGGCCCTTTGTACCACAAGAAAGGCCAGGGCCAATCTTGCATTGGTGGCTATGTTTCCTGGACAGCCCTATGCTGAAGAAGCCTGATCTGGGGTGAGGAGTTCAGCCACCCTACAGAAAAGGCCTCCTTGTCAGGGAACAGAACCCCAGCCTTCCCCATGACAGGCGGAGATACTGTCCACTATACTGACAAGGACTGGTTCTGCACAAGCACAAACTGTTGGGCAGCAGCATTGTGTTGAGGGTGCCTGAGCACAAAAGGATGCGTGTTCCACCCCCGTAAAGGTCACACTGGGGGGCTTGTTTCTCTGGACAGCGTCATGTTGAAGCCCAAGTCTTTGAGAGGAGTTCAGCGTCCTAAAGAAAGAGCCTCCCCGTCGGGGAATCGAAACCCCGGTCTTTCCGCGTGACAGGCGGAGATACTGTTCACTATACTAACGAGGACTGGAGCTCCTGCTGACGTGTCAAGCGTGGGCGGCAACTTTCTGCCAGCAGTCTCACCAAACCAAAGCCTAACCATTCCTTCTAAGGACTGGCAGAGTCAGACATGTAATAAAAAGAACGGGCCGATCAGTTCAGTCAAGAAGGCAGACTGTAGCTTCTGCTGGTTATAGTCACACTCAAAACCTTTGGCTGTTACCAAGGCCTGGACTCTAAGCCGTCTGATGCCTGGTCACATCATTTTGCATCGTGACATCGCTACCATTTGTTTAATCCTCAATGCTGCTGTAACATGTGGATATATTTGTCTTAACCCAAGACTGCACCTCTTTCTGTCTGACCACATTCTGTACTGCATAATGCTTTGATGCCTTCCTTTCAACAAAGTAAGGTTACGAGGCCAAATGTGCCATGCAGTTACCCTTGCCGAACATTGCAGTGCGTCAGGGGAAGTGCTCTGGTCCAGCAAGTAGCTCTACAGCTCGAGTTTCTCTTCAAACCCTGCATAAATCTTTCGCCTTTTACTAAAGATTTCCGTGGAGAGGAGCTGTTGCGAGTTTTGTTTATTTTTGGATGCTCTGCTGTTTGCAGAGCTGCGCTGAGCTGTTGAATTGCAGAACAAGCTGTGGAAGAACGTTTGTGGAAGTAGCTCAGCTTAGACTGGCGGTTGTTGTTGTTGCTCCGGCCGTAGAATGCAGCGTGCGTTATAGTCATCCTCTCCAGCGCTGTGGTCATGAATCCGTGTGTCATTTTTCCCTCTCTTCACAATTGCAATCTTTGGGACCACAGCAATAAATGAGGCTCATAAGCGCAAAGGCGGCCCTTTGTACCACAAGAAAGGCCAAGGCCAATCTTGCATTGGTGGCTATGTTTCCTTGGACAGCCCTATGCTGAAGAAGCCTGACCTGGGGTGAGGAGTTCAGCCACCCTACAGAAATGCCTCCTTGTCGGGGAACGGAACCCCAGCCTTCCCCATGACAGGCGGAGATACTGTCCACTATACTGACAAGGAGTGGTTCTGCACAAGCACAAACTGTTGGGCCGCAGCATTGTGTTGAGGGTGCCTGAGCACAAAAGGATGCGTGTTCCACCCCGTAAAGGTCACACTGGGGCTTGTTTCTCTGGACAGCGTCATGTTGAAGCCCAAGTCTTTGAGAGGAGTTCAGCGTCCTAAAGAAAGAGCCTCCCCGTCGGGGAATCGAACCCCAGTCTTCTGTGCGGCGGCCGAGAATTCTTTAGCTAAACGGCCGTAAACGGATTCCCATTCATTTTCAATGGTAGTGCTGAACCACTACGGATGCAATATACTTTCGGAGTAGGCGGATTTATGGCCGTATGAAAAATGGGCTTTAATTTAGAACATGGAACGCGGGAGGAATTTGAGGCGGACTGCCACCGGACTAATGATTTTAGTGACAGTGAATGGGCCGATAAATTTAGGAGCTAGTTTATTACAAACGGTACGCAAAGGAATATTCTTAGATGAAAGCCACATTTTTGACCGACTACGTAAACGGGAGGCTTTGACCGGTGGCGATCGGCCTTAGCCTTAGTGCACGCACCCACTTGGAGGAGGGTCTGTCTGGCCCTATTCCAAGTGCGTCGACACCTCTGAAAAAGGCGTGAGCGGAGGGGACCGCGATTTCGGATTCCAAACTGGGAAAAACAGGTGGCTGGTAACCTAAACTACATTCAAACGGAGATAGGCCCGTACCTGACACTGGTAAAGAGTTGTGTGCGTACTCCACCCATGAGAGCTGGCTCCAGGAGGCAGGATTCTGGGACACCAAACATCGCAACATACGTTCGAGATCTTGGTTGGCTCTCTCTGTTTGACCGTTACTCTGAGGATGGAAACCAGAAGAAAGGCTAACATTGGCCCCCAATAACCGGCAGAACTCTCTCCAAAATTTAGAGACAAACTGAGGCCCCCTGTCAGAAACCACATTTGCCGGGAGGCCATGTATGCGAAAAATGTGATCAATGACAGCAACCGCTGTCTCTCTGGCTGAGGGTAATTTGGGCAGAGGAATAAAATGAGCAGCCTTCGAGAACCGGTCCACAGCGGTCAAAATGACCGTATTGCCACAGGATGGCGGGAGACCTGTGACAAAATCTAGCGAGATGTGTGACCAGGGTCTCGAAGGAACTGACAGCGGCTGAAGAAACCCAGCGGAGGGCGATTGGAAGTCTTAGAAACAGCCAAACAGAACAAGCCAAAACAAACTCACGTATATCCCGAGCCATAGCTGGCCACCAGAATCGCTGCTTAACCAGAAATAAGGTGCGACTCACCCCTGGATGACAAGCCACCTTGGAAGAGTGTCCCCATCGAATGACGTCAGACCGAATCTCCCCTGGCACAAAAACCGACTCGGTGGGCATCCGGCCGGGGGCGTTACCCCATCAAGGCAGTGCGAACCCTAGACTCGATCTCCCATGTCACTGCAGAAAAAAATCTTCTGTGGAACAATGGGTTCGAGGGACGAAACACGGTCGGAAAAATCAAAAAGACGGGATAAGCGTCGGGTTTGATGTTCTTAGAACCCGGTCGATAGGAAATAGTAAAATCGAACCGTCCGAAAAACAATGCCCACCGAGCCTGCCTAGGGCTTAATCGTTTGGCGGATTTGATGTATTCAAGGTTCTTATGATCGGTCCAAACGATAAAAGGAACCCCCGATCCTTCCAGCCAATGACGCCACTCCTCCAACGCAAGCTTGACAGCCAGCAACTCTCTGTTACCAATGTCGTAATTGCGTTCAGCAGAGGATAATCTATGGGAAAAAAAGGGCAAGGTGCATCTTGTCATCCGATGAGCGTTGGGACAGGATGGCCCTGACCCCCACCTCAACCTCCACCACGAACTGCCGAGAAGGATCAGGAGCCACCAAGTTGGGGCTGAAACAAAGCAGCCCTTTAGTTTTTGTGAACGCAGCCTGAGCCGCGCTCGACCACCTGAACAGAATCCTGGAGGAGGTTAAGGACGTCAGAGGCGCGGCGAGCTGGCTGAAATTGCGAATGAAACGCCGGTAAAAATTGGCAAAACCCAGAAACCTCTGCAGGGCCTTGCGGGAATCTGGAATTGGCCAATTTACCACAGCCTAAATCTTCTCTGGATCCATTCGCAACCCCTCGACTGACACGATGTGACCCAAAAAGGAACAGACTGTGCATGAAAAATGCATTTCTCCGCCTTGACATAAAGCCCATTCTCTAGCAGCCTCTGAAGCACTCTCCTGACGTGTTGCACATGATCCTGGAGAATGAGAAAATATCAAATGTCATCCAGGTAGACATAATGAACTGATCTATCATATCTCGCAACACATCATTAACGAGTGCTTGGAAAACTGCGGGAGCGTGGAAAGCCAGAACGGAAGAACACAATATTCAAAGTGCCCCCTGGGGGTATTAAACGCAGTTTTCCACTCATGCCCCGCCCTTATGCGAACCAAATGATAAGCGTTGCGGAGATCCAGTTTTGTGAAAAGTTCGCCCCCTGCAGACACTCGAAGGCAGAAGACATCAACGGCAAAGTATAAGTATTCTTTACCGTAATGTTGTTCAGCCCTCGATAGTCATTACATGGGCGAAGAGAACCATCCTTCTTTTTCACAAAAAAGAATCCCGCCCCCGCCGGTGAAGAAGAGGGGGAATGATCTTGGCCGCTAGAGAATCAGAATATATTTCTCCATGGCCTCCCTCTCAGGAACAGAAAGAGAGTATAACTTGCCTTTAGGCGGAGACGTACCTGGCAGTAAATCTATAGCACAGTCATAGGGACGGTGGGGAGGTAGAGAAGCAGCTCGCGACTTACTGAACACTCTCTTCAGGTCGAGGTACTCACTGGGCACTCACTGGCTTTTACCGGACAAGATGACACAATGTGCCCCGGTCCTCCGCATGGGTCCATCTGCATGGGTTCCGGCCCGTCAGTGACGCCATCCGCGGCCGCCGGAAGAGAAACCGGAAATGATCCAGGATCGAAAAATGGCGTCCGCCTGCTGCGTGTCTCCCTCCGAAACAATCTGGCGTCCACCCGGACCGCCAAATCAATAAGACCGTCCAAAGTCTTGGGGAGATCTAGAGCATAAATCTCCTCCTGGATATGATCCGCAAGCCCATGGAGGAACATGTCCCACTGGGCTTCCGCGTTCCAACCGCACTCAGCGGCTAATGTGCGGAACTCCACGGAATAATCCGCTACGCTACGGCCTCCCTGCCGAAGCTCAGCCAAGACCCGCGCCGCCTCTCTCCCCGAAGCTGCACGGTCGAAGACTTTTTTAAGTTCCTCCGAAAAGGATTTAAAAGAGGCGCAACAGGGAAGTTTCTGTTCCCATACGGTGGTTCCCCACAGAGCAGCTTTTCCTGAAAGGAGGGTGATGACGAACGCAACCTTCGCCTGCTCTGTGGGAAAAGAAGATGGCTGCAAAGTCATGTACAAGGAACACTTCGCCAGAAAAGATCGGCACATTTGGGGTTCCCCTGAATAAAATTCCGGAGGAGGAAGACGGGGCTCAGATCGATGACTAACTGTCTCTGCTGCTGGAACAGATGGTGGACTGGACTGCTCTGCCTGTGTGGTGATTCCTGTGAGCTGCTGGACTTGAGTGGTAAGTGCTGTTACCTGTGTGGCTAGGTTCTGTATGGCCTGATGAGTGGCTGTCATTAATTCGTCATGTTGATCGATCCGAGCACTGCTCTGATTAACAAACTCCGTGATTTGAGCGACGCTTGCTGGATCCATACTTGGTCAGTTCTTTCTGTCACGAGTTATAAAAATACAGAACAATAAGGATTCAATTGCAAGGTCCTTTAATGACCGGAGAAATAAAGGGTCAAAACAAAAGAACAGAAAATAGTGTAGAGCTGACAGAACAAGTCCAACGAATCCAAAACAGAAAGGTCTTCGGAATGACATTCAGATCCAAATAATACTGAGCGTCCTAATAACACACACAGAGGGCAATATGAGAAATAACGAACTGACTAGGTACAAAAGAACGCCCAGCACATATATAGAAGAGATAATTAGATACAGCTGACACGAATGATCAGTACAGCTGATCAACAACACGTGATCAAAACACAACGCTACTACAGCGCACAAAATGACAACACCAAACCACGTGACAATAACAGAGACACACCTGGAAGAGCGCACATCCTGCAACCGTGACAATTTTCATTCTGACTTAAGAGAGTGAAATAAACACATCCGCGATCTGCTCCTTTCGTTTTATTCAGCAGATTTACAACATCTGTCAAAGGTAAAAGACTTTACTACTCACATTGTGTTACTGTTGTGCAAATGCCAATATTAACCTGTAAACTTTAGTTTTTTAAACCAAATTTACTCTCTCTGTCACAATAATCAGGTTTAAACGGATCCAATTGCAAGTAAAAGTTTATTCGCTGAATGCTCTTTACAATACTCAAGGGAGAAAGGTAGACATCAGCTCTATTATCGGCTCTAGTCACAAGATACTCATAAATCCAGGAGAACAGCAAAACGATCTGAAAGACAGGAATCAACATGAACGACTGAATGTCGAAGGAGGGAAACAGGAGTCCTTAAATAGGTCTCGATAATAGATTGCAGGTGGCCCCACTGATTAGTCAGCTGACTGGAATGCATGCTGTCAAAGAAAGGTAAACAAACACAGTCACGCGACAGACATAACAACAAGAGGAGAACATGGAAATGTGAACCGTGACACTCTCGTGATTTATTTCACATAAATATGAATGAACATGGCTGTAATTTATGTTTTTGCACTTGGTTGTTTTATTTTTGTGTTTTGCCTATCTTCTGACAGTATTTTCTAACTGTTTACTACAGTAAGCAAAATCCCAGCATGGTATTTAATTAGTAACATCAATTACATGCTGTATTATTATAATAACTAGGCTATATATTTATATATATGTTAAGTGTCTGGTAATTACTAATTTACTTTTTACATTATTTTACTGTACTTCGCTAATTTATTACTTAAAACTTTATCTACTTTAATTCCTTGGCTCAATATTACTTAAATTGCTATACACCTCAATGCATAGCCAATACAAATAAACTCTAAATTCTTTAATCGAGTCAGACATGCCATATTAGCTTATTTAAAATATATTCTAAACCATTTAAATAATAAACATCACATTCTTTAGTTAACTAATGAAAAGTTAATAAAAAATAGATAACCAATTTATG